>VZUI01054318.1:0-60414 GCA_013401135.1 Cettia cetti
TAAGACCAGTGGAGTTGAAGAGGTTGAACCTCAGTCTTCCAATCTGGTCTCCTTTTTAGAAATCTATATAAGCTGTAGAAAAAATTAAACTTCCTCTTTTCCCGCCTTGACTCCATGGTGATCACTGCGTCTCCCTCGGGACAGCATTGCCCCACACTCTGGTCCCCAGTTACCCAAGCTTTTGACAAGCTTTAGCTGTGTTTATCTTCACAGCCTCCTTAGGAAATGGATGATGCCCTTACTGCCATTTTCTGCTTTCATAGAAGAAAAGTAGCAAATTTTAGCCATGAGCAATGTGAAGACAGTGAATGCATGGCAATGGGAGGGAATGGACACCAACTGCTCACAAAGCACCTTCCTTTTTTATTCCCATAAGCTATCATGGAAAGAACTGGGCAACATATTTTAGTCTGCAGTTCCCTTAAAATCCTTCCTGGCTTTGTGTATGAGAAAAGGGCTCATGAACTTGGAGGGAAGAGCCTGAATTATCATTCCAAGAGGCTGATCGTCCTCTGTCAGGGATTCCTTGTCTCTAGGAGAAAAGCATCTGATAAGGCATTCAACAGCCTAAAGACAGGGGAGGAGGGGGATTTTGTTCCATTTGTATGTAACTTACTGTGAAAAATTAACACATAAAAAGAGCATCTTCTTGCTCAGGGGGTCTAACAAAACTCTGACTTACTCCTGTTGCTTTTCCCTTTATTTTGTCCTGCAGACTAGACGCAGATAGGCAGACAGGAGCTGAGGTTTCTATTCTATCATAAGCATCATCCTCAGAAGTGTTTACAGAGAGCTAATTAGTCGAAACCTGACTAATTGCAGTGAGGCCAACAGAACTGCGCGAGGTCCAGCAGCAGAGCAGTGTTGCCAATTAGCCATTCATGCTTGGTAGCTGTGTGAAAGACTTTGCCAGTCCAGGTGTACACATGGTTTGCAAGGTCTGCAGTCAGGAAAAAAATACCCACTTTACTCTCAAGCTGAATGTATGTTATGCAAAAAATCACACATGAAGTAATAATTATGGATATGCACGATGTGATTTTTGCTGTAGCAGAACTTCTTTGGAGAACACTGCATTTTAACACTCCCAGTTGTGCTGTGGGACATAGAGGTCTTGAAGGTCTTCACGTGTAGATGTCTTTTTTTACTTTTTTCTGGAATTTAATCATGGAATTGTGTCTACTGAAACATACTTTGGCTTAATGTTTAATTCATTAGGTCCCCAAGGAAATCTGCAGGTTCTACAAAAGCTACAAAAATCTGTCTGTTCTGTGCAGGCACCCTATTGTCAGGGCCAGCTCAATACCTCTTCACAGCAAAGATCTTCTGATTAGGGGAAAACAATATTCGGCCTCAGGTGTGATGTGACTGTTGAGCTGTTTAAAGCTCCTCACTTCTGCAGTTCAGAGTAATATTAAAATATGCAATCCCTGGTAATTGAGACCAGAGATAAGGGCAGACCTGTAAAGCAGAGGCAACTGGAAAATGGCAGTAATAATTAGGAGTCCCCCTGCTGCCCTGAAACAGGAACGTCCAGTGGTGGCACAGGCACTGCAGAATGCACAGAAGGGAGGGGAGAGGGAGCTTTTCTGGCAAAAGTAAACTAATGTATTTCAATCAGAAAGACCTGCAATTTCCAGCCAAATCTGAGGAACATCAGTCACACTTGGCATCCCCTGTGCTTGCTGTGGGATGTGTTCCAGAATGGTCTCTGGCACCTGCCCATTGTAGCAGCTCAGCCCAGGATGGATGTGGCTGTGCCTGCACCTTCCTCTTCCTCTGGGCATTCAGCTGGGTCCTGCAAGAGTCACAGGGCACCCCAAGTACCCAGAGGCCTTTACAGCGCTGAATTTGCACACCCAGGTTGTAAGAAAAACAGCCCCTAGGGACCTCACCAAAATGCTGGGGGAAAGGGAGGCTGCTAAAAAGACCCAGACCAGCAGAGGCAGACAGAGGAGAAAGAGGAAATGGGAGCAAAACAGATGAGAAGAAGAGGAGAAATAAAGAAACTGGTCACTCCTACCCTGTATCTTCTCTCATTTTGCCAGTGCCTCCTTGCATCTGCAGTCTACTGGAACTCATTTACAGCTGTGTCCCTTTCCAGATTCACCATAATGAAACCTCTCTGAGGCTGAAGCACTCTGTAAGACCTCAGAATAAAATGAATGAGTGTTTCCCATTGCCATTTTGCTTAAAAAAAAAACACCTACAATGCCTTCAGTCTTGTGACAGTCATTCCTTCCTCAGCTGTCTCCTTTGAGTTCTTTTCTCACCCACTTCTGTTCCTCTTTCTGCTTCTTTTACATGATATTTTTGGTAGAGAGGCCATGAAAAGGAAAGGCAAAAAATACAGCGTTGTTCAGCCATTGCCAAAAGCTGGAGTCACTTCAGAGAGACAGAGTGATCTAGGATTTACTCTGCAATCCCAAACATGTGAAAACTGAAACAGGTCATTGTAGGGCTCAGATCACAAGATGCACTGCCAGAGGATGTTTGGGTTTTCTGTCATGTCAGACGAAAGAAGTCTTTATTATGTTATTGCTACATAAGGAAAAGATAAGAAAGAAAAAGAAAAAAAGGAAAAGGAAAAAGGAAAAGAAAAAGAGAAAAAGAAAAAGAAAAATCTAGTGTGCTGATACAAAAATTCATTTCACTGCTCAGGACCAATTGATGACAGTCTTAAGCTTTTTTTAACATGTTGCTGTAAATTGTATGCCTCAGTTTACTTGCTAAAGAATACATTTAAGCCAACAAAAAGCTGGTTGTGACTCACACATAATGAAATGAGAACAGTATCATCACCATTAAGCAGCAAATAAAGCTATTGATTCTTTGCATTATGCTGTCAGGTTTAATTCAATTTCATTTTTTTTCTCCTTTCAGCCCTTAATTACATAGTTCATGCTGAATCCTCATTTTAGCAAACAGAATGGGGTGATGCCTTATCTTCTTACCTTAGCAACAAAAGCACAAGCCTACTGAGCCCAGTGTATCTTTGTTGGACTTAATTCAAGACAAACTTTCACAGCTTGTGCTAAAGGCAGGTATTTCAGTCCTGAGACAGTCTAAAGGCTCCAAGCATCATGTTGGTGCTGCTGGGCTGTGTCTGGCACTTTCTGCCATCACCAGGTGGGTGCACCAGCAGCACCTTCCATTTAGCTTGCAAAGGTAAACCAGACTGCCAACAAGTGCCCTATAGAGCTGAAGCCAAGGAGAGGGGGGGCAGAAAAATGCTGAAGCAGTCAAAATGTGAAAATAAAAATTAGTACTACTATGTGATCTCATCAAAGATTCTGTGGAGCAGAATATGAGGAAAAAAGAGGTGGGTGAGGGAGAGAGGGCATCTCCTCTGAGTCTTTTCTGTCAATAGCAGGTACAGAGAGCATTGAAAGTGAGTTCATGGACACTGGGAGCCCTTCTTTGTAGGATGTGCTGTGCCAGAGCTGTACTGTCAGCGTGGGTTGGGCTGCTGGTTGCTTACAATGGCAGGAACATATTGTACCATTTCTGGAGAGCAATCTGAATAGTGGGAAGAGAGGGGGAGGTTTTGTTGATTTTTTTTTAAACAAAAACCATACAGATCAGCTGAATAGCATATTCACTGGATATTGTTCAAGCAGCACTTTTCACTGCTTGTGGCCAGTTTGCAATACATGTATTCATGCTGATATCTTATTCTTTGAGCTATTCATAAATACTTTCTTAATATGCATCAATGGCAAATTTGGTGCTGGTTGAGTAGCTGTGTTAGAAACAGTCTCGACTGATGCTTTTTTCCCCACTTCTGACTTTCTGATGAATATGGACCATGACTTACAGACAGATTCCACTCTCTTGCCTCAGACCTTCCAAAGTGAGCTCCCTCTGCTCCAGCTATTGCAGCAATACAAACTTCCATGGGACTGCTCAGTGACTTTGCTCCTGCTCACTGTGAGTCAGGGGTTAGAGCCCACAGCAGACAGCAAGTACTGATTATTTTAGAGAGGTCATGTCTTCTGAATGTTTCTCTTCTGGCCAGGTTCACAGGGATTTCCAAAACAATTGAAGGAGTATGTATGTCCCCTTCACAGGAACTGGTGAGTCATTTTTCTGCTCCTCAAGATGAGCTTATCATAAAAGGAGGAAATTAGAATAAATCCTCTGGCATGAATGCAGCAAACCATACCTGCCAGCATCTTAATTAAAGACAGAAGGTATCAGAGCAAGTGAATTTGTGAAAATATTCACTAGGGGGAAAAAAATTCAAGAAAGGACCTGAGGTGTTCGTTTCCTTATGAGGTCTCAGGCTCTGTGCTTCTCATGTTCTCTGCAAAAGCTGCTTAGACCTTGGGAAAAAAATCTGCCTTCCCTCCTTCTACCCCACTTCTTTGTTTCTCACAAGACCTAGCCCATTGAAATATAAGGAAAGTGGATATTGAAGTACTGTTGTCACTCAGGGTGATTTTTAACAGAGTATTTCAACTCTTGGGAAAGCTCTGATTGCCTGATTGCTCCTTAGCTTTGTCTTTTTGATGCCCTACACCACTTTATGTCAGGATTCTAAAACAGTGGAACTGTCTCCACCTGCAACAGGTCTTAGAGAATTGACTGATGATTTGCAGCCATGACCAAACTTCAGAGAAAAATAAAGGTGTATTGAGACTTCCTAATTCTTCTGAGGATGCCACCTCTGAATCTCACAAAACTAAGTTTCAGCATCCGCTTCATAATGATCTGAAGGTACTTTTCCCTGAGAAGATGAATATTTGTTATCAGTTGTCATCACCTTTGTTTTAGGCTTTACCAGCAAGCTAAAAGGACATGGCATAAAGTGCTTCTAAAATCCATTTCATATCCTGTACAGGTCTGTGTGGGCATTTGTGGATCCTGTTTCCATTTGCCAAACATTTTTTCTCTTTATTCTGTCTACCTTGTGGAAAATGCAGAACAGAAAAGGAGTAGTGATTTGGGATCTGTCTTTTGAGTGAAAGAGGTTTAGATCTATGTAGGCTAAACTTCCCTGCAGGCTAATAATAATGCAGAAGAGTTTGATGAAATTAATACGAGTGAGTCCATCACCTCAGTGATTTCTTGCAAAAGAACACAGATAAAATTAAGTTTCTATTCCTCTCCTATATGGCCAGGATATTTCTTAGTCTGTAGATATTTCCTTGAACATCTGTTAGAAAAAAGAAAACAGCTGTAACAACAAAAACAAAAAAAATACCCTCTGATGTTTTAAACTGTTTTATAACTTTAAGGTCTCCTTCTCTCCAATTTTCATCACCTCTTTCCTCCAACATTTTTTCTGTTGCAGTATGGTATAAACTGAATTAAGTAAAAGCAATTATTTGCAAACTTACAGATGCAGGTTTTAAAGCCAGCAACACCAAATGATAATTTCCCTAAGCAGTTTTGTTTGCAGCTTGTTTACTGCTCTTTGCAGCTGTTACCAATGCTCTTTCCCCATTATCTGCCTGGTAGCAGTTGTAATGGAGAAGGTACTGTGAGAGAAGGGTGCCCCAAATTTCCTGCTCATGGTGAGGAGCCCCCAGCCATCATGGCAGTGGAGAGTGCTCAGCTGCTTCTGAGGCAAAGCCTCCAGGCAATAGCACTGAAAGCAGCAAATTGGTTTGGGGTTTTTTTTTTTTTTTCTCCCCATCTGATTCTCCAACTCTGTGTATCGTTAATATGGTTTAGAATGGAAATGAAAATGCCACAAAAGAGCATCTCATTGCAGGGTGTCTGTAAAGATATATAAAAGGATATTTTCATGGATAATTATTCAAACTACTTCATATAACTGTCACCATTAAAAGGTCACTAACTTTTACCACACAGGGATTGCTAAAGATGCAGTGCTGCACAATCTTCTAAATCTTGGGAAAGTACTCTAGTGTCACTCATGGTCATCTGTGATACTGCCTGGTTTTATCTTCCCTTGACTCAATCCAACTTAGCTTTATTATGTTAGTAGAGAGGATCAAGGTGACCGCTCTTCCTGACAGTGTACAACCTTATAACAAATAGCAGCTCTTTCCTTGAGGAACTTTCACTCACAAAATGATAGACAGACCATATCTCAGGCATGTCATCTTTTTACTGGTAATAATTGCAATTACAACCTACAATGTTCTTGCTGTATTTCATTTCAGATTTTAATTGCATACTATCATTCTCATTCCAAATTAAGATCCCAGTGCATATTTTAAACTGTCTGTAAATACACATTAAAAAGATGACATCCATCAGACAACCATGCAAGCAGTGTATATGTGGCATATCAAAGAAGCAGATATACTTGAAGAGCTTGCTTTCAACCCAAATGCATGCATATACAAAATTTTCTGTGAAAAAAAAAAGTCCTGTGGGTATATTGCAGATAATCCTCTTCCCTATACACTATAACATCTTTTCTGTCAAATAGGGTTGAAATTGGCTAAATGGATTCCAGTTTTATTAGATGAGGACTGACAGGCAGAAAGAAACTACTATACACCCATTTCTTTGGGAAATCCAGCTAAAAATCCTTTGTTCTCTAGGTAGACAATACAAGTGGTACTACTCTCAGCAATGTTATATGCAGCTGAATTTTGAGGCTTCAAAACATGGCAGGCTATACAGATGCTGTGTATCAGAGGCAGCTCTTCTGCTGCCTGAGTGAGTCCTGGGCATCCCTGAACCCTTTAAATATCTGCGGAGCCTAGGGAAGTCGCTTGTGAGCAAAATGAGTGGTAGCAAACTTTTCATGCCAGCCTTATAGAAATAGATCACTGCCCCCATTGCATTCCAAGTCAAGTGAACTCTGAGACTCAAAAAAGGCAAAGGAAAGGAGCATTTGTGTCTGCACTGAAGAGGTGTAAAAGTTTGGGGAGTTCAGAGAAAGGTGCAAAAAAGCTGCATAAACCACTCATCTTGCTCAGACTGAGAATTCAAGGGAGATGAAAAAGTCTACCTTAGTGAGATGGTAGAGAGGCAGAAGAGGACCTACAAGTGGAAGATGAGCACTTCTTTCCTTGGTCAAAGAGAGATTTTCCATATTACTAGCTTTACAGAGTAGCAACTTTGTGTTTGTACTGACCGGGGCAGGTTGTGTCTAGACTTTGCAAGAGAGCCTGAGCAACCTGAAATTCTTTTACCTTTGCTTATCCTTGACCTCTCCAATAGCCAATAGTAAGGAAAAGAAATGAAATTACAGACTTCACTTCTTATGGGAAGCCTGGAGGAAAGTGCTTGTTTCAACCAAAAATTCCTCCTGCAAATACATGTTATAATATGGGAAAATTGTGTTTTCAAATCACATAAACTGGAGAGTGAAGTACTATAAGGTGTTAGGTTTTTCACAACAAAGTTTTCTGCCACTGTACAATCCCTAGCATTTCACATGAAAGACTGAATGTCTCTCTGGATGCTTCATGTCTCTGGGAGCTGCCAGTTCTGAGGGCCCTTAAACAAGTGCACAATTATTGATCCAAATATAGAATTACAAACAGCTTTTTGTATGTTATTCTAATGCTTGTTCATTATTCTAATGTTTCAGTAGCAGTGGAGATGGAGGGGTTTTGGGGTACTGTAGCCTGTGTTAGATGATGTAGAAATTAGTGTAGTGCTCATTGTTGCTGATTATTTCTTACTAGGAATGTTTGTTGAGTGAGCCTTTCTTCTGCACAGCAATAGGTGGCTGATTGGTGCTGATTTAATGATTTACAGCATCTTATTTCCTGATGAGACTGCAGCTCATGAGAAGTGCCAGGGACGTGCCTTTTGAGAAGCTGACATGGGCTGCATATTTCATGTACTGCTGGAGAGTGCAGGCAGGCTGTGTAGCATCAAATCACATAAGATGTACTGATCTGCGATTTTCCTGTGTAACAAAAATCGTGTCATCTGCTGACATAACAGACACAAGATAACAGTTCTACCACCCTGCATAGTTCCTCAGTCTAGACAGATGAGACAAATATAAATAATTGAGTATGAGCCCCTCAGACTTTCTTCATGTTAGTGCAGTGCCACAGCCAAAAATCATAGAATGGTTTTGAACTGCCTGCACTCCCCTCCTGCTTGCAGCAATCATTGTGTTTTCCAGTCACTGTTAGTGAAAAGGCCAGCAAGGTCCTAGGTTCATGCAAGGTATCATAGGAAAGACTTCTCCCCTGGCCAGCAGCAGCTTCCTGCTCTGCCTTTTCTGCCACAAATTTGGGGAGTTGCTGATTTTTCTTGGATAGAAAGATAGTAGGGTAACTAAAAAGTACATCCATGTACATGTAGGTACACAAGCATGCACATGCATTTACTCATACTGACATTTCCATCTAGCAACAGGACAACATCCTTTCTCAGCTCACTGCTCACTGCCTGTAGTCCATTTTTTCATTCTGACCATGGGCTCTGTCAGGCTTGAGAGGAAAGGAAAATTCCAATATTTAATACCCCTGTATCGACTGGAAAGTTCCTAGCTACCTCCTATTGGAAATAGAGAGCTAGCAGTCATTAAGTCTCTTGTGATTACCACTGCAGAAGATTCCTTTTTAAAACTAACTCCTGTTTTCTTTTAATTGCATCTGTTGGTAGAACTTAGAAAAAGCAACAAAACAGCAAAACATTCACCAACACGTTCATAACAACCTACTACCAGTGCTTTTTTATTGCCATCCCTATGTAAAATGACTGCAGTTTGTATTGACTTTACCTGAGATTCATAACATCATTTCCAACTTACTGTTTGATTTTGGGTGCTTTTATTCTTTAAAGCTTTACTTGTTAATGTATTTTTCTATAATTACACCACAATTACTCCTAAGTGCACAGTTTACATTGAACAGAGCCATTAAGGGTTGCTGCTGGTAGTTGATTGTTACACACAGTTGTGCAGACAACTTTGGATTTAGACCCAAACCAGATTTACAGGGCAAAGATATATTTAGCTGCAGGAATTTCCAGCCACTATTTTTGTTGATGTCCGTAGTTAATCATGCTGGACAGCCTATAGGGGAATCGTGAAGCTGGTGTTAAGCAGTCCTGTGCTCAGCAGAGATCTCAATGTCTTTGCTGTGCGTATGGTGATGAGCTTTTAGTGGCTGGCTCTGAACTGTGCTCTGTCTGATGCAAAGGCTTCATGGCACACTAAAAGCCATCAACAACACACATTTCTGAGTTCTTTGTTGTTTCCTTCTCTAAACTTTTCCCTAGGTGATGAAATGATTCTCTATTCACAAAACCTGGTTTTGATCCTACTTCTTTGGTGAAATTCATTTGAGTTCTGTGCCAAATTTGTTTAAGGAGTTGCAGCTCTTTAACATGTTTATGGCTCAGGGGGGTACACTATAATTTGAGGAAAACATTAGTATATGTAATACTACCAGTGATGAATAATTAACGTACAATTATAAAATCTTTCATCAAGATTTTACATGGGCAAGAATCATTTCATTTTTCCCCAGACCACATTTGAAATAAAGAAGAGCAGCAGTGAAAGAGGATGTACACCCTCAAATAATCCAGGGTAGGCACTGAAGATGACTGCCACACACAGACAAAACAACAAAGGGAATTGACTTAGACAGAAGGTGTTAGCAGAAATCCAGCATCCACTGATGGGGCTTTGCACAGTGCCTTGCACATGTCACTAAACTGATTTGGAATTTGGAAAGGAGACAGAAGATTTTACTTCTGCTCTTGTTGAACAGACTACTGCATCTTTCAATAGCCTCACATAAGCAAGAATTTATTTTAATGCCCTGTTCAGAAGAAAGGACACCATCTTCAGAATTAGCAAGAAGTATCTGTGGCAAGCGGACATTCCTCAGGAATCTCCCAATCACTACCTTTTCCAGCCCTTCTGCAACATTTAAAAACGTGGGGAATCATAACGCAGAGTGACGTGAGTGCTCAAAAGCTACTGCAGCTTGAAACTAGGAAGGGGTCTGTTTCTGTTTGGGCACTGGAGGTTTGCTGAACCAGGAAAAAAATTGGTAAGAGTGCATGAAGAGCAAACTTGAGTAGCTGCAATGGCCCTTGGAGTGCTCTGGCTCTGAGCACAAGGTTGGCAGCACTAAGGCTGTGGAGATTGACTTGGTATCATTGCTGCCCCAGGACATCAACAGAACAGGCAGGCCTCGATAGACAGGACAGGGGATTAGCTTGTCCTATCAAGGGAAGGCCAAGCCTCTTTGGCCCGATATTCAACAGTAATTACCGGCCCAAACTGCTGATAAACAAAGTAGTTGCATGGAGCTGCTCACTGAGACATGCAGCTCAGTCATGAGAGCAGGAAAGCTACCACGCTTCAGCACCACCTACTATCGCACTAAAGGCTGCTCCTCACCATGCAGTCCTGAACAGATCCCCTTCTTCAATCCCAATGGAAGCTCCTTTATTTGCGCCATTGTCTCCAGTTTTTGGAGGGAAAGACTGTAGGTAATTATCTGAGCCATCAGTAACAAGGGGAAGTGGCAAACAGGTGAGTTGGGCACTGTGTCCTCTCCCACTTGTCTCCTGTGGCATGGCTGGAGGTGCTGCCTTGTTTCAGGGGCATCTGGCATCTCCTCCCAGGACTACTAGAATGGAGTAAAACCCCTAGCCAGGGAGCCCTCAGGTAGGACTGTCTGCCTTAAAGGATGAGGAGCAGCAGGGCAGCCAGCAGCCCACCCACAAACCTGCTTGTGGCCCCTCTTCACTCACTGTGACTGCAGCTTTTTAAGCCTTTAGTGACAGCCACAGTGAGACAGTAAAGGTCCAACAGACGTCAGTCCTGCTATGATTGGTTTGGGAACGTTTTGCTCCCTGCCCAGCCTCATGGCTGATTGGCAGGGCACCTTTTGACGTGGTTGATTTTGTTCCCGTTTAAAGTATCACACCAGGCAGATTCAGTGCCACAACCAGCAAAGTCAGCCCTCACTTCCCAAGGCTCTGAAGAGGGGTCACCAGTGGGCAGGCAGATGGGTACTAATTCCTCCTATAAGTGCTGTCTCTTCTTCACTTTGCATTGGCAGCCACTTTAGAGGTCATCCATAATTTCATCCTGACATACAGTTACTCTTCTATGTTTATCTTTCTGCAAAAGTTTATTTTCATTTTTTCATTTGTCTGCTTATAAAAAGAAAGGACAGTTTATTCCATATTCAGCTTTCTCCAGCATGGCTCTAATTAAGGCTGATGACAATCTACCCCACATTATAGGTGTGGAATACCCTTTACTGATGCCTCCTAGGTAATAAATGTTTCTAGACAATAAAAAATGGTTGAAATTGATCATATTTTCTTGGCAGATTTTATTGACTTTTCTGTGGTTTCAGGTCCAAAACAGTGAAAGCTGAGTTCTGTCTTCACCCTAAAATCTCTTTTCAAATGTGAGCATTTGTCCTTTGGATGGTGATCCACCCATATGTGACCTGACCAAAAAGAATAGCTGGTAACAAGAAAGCATGGGACTAAAATACTGAAGACTCTCTGAAGTCTGTGCTTCTGAAAAAGTTGTATTCTCAGACTTATGACTATAAAAAAGTCAATTCAGAATGGATGTGCCATTCCAATTTTGCTGACTATTCACAGATTGTAGAACTAAACATCACACTGTAAAACTTACACTTGGCTTTTTTTTTTTTCTTGCATACTTAATAGAGAATGAACTTATTTTGAATTTTGCATAACTTCCTCCGGCAACACTTAAAAATTATACAAAATTATGCCATGTCTTGTAGTAATATACAGCTGATTTACAGTTGGATATAATGAATCTGATCGTAACAGACCCAATTTGGCTGACCTGGCTTGTTCTAGAAGTCCCTAGGGGAACAAAGACCACAGGGTCCCCACCTAAGCCCTGGATGCAGACACACCACTGGCCAGAGATCTGGGCAGAGCAGAGATTTCCAACCAATAGGCTTCCCAAGCCCAGAAAATTCAAACTGGCTATAAAAAGGAGCTTGGGACAATAAAAGGGTTACTGGCTGTTGTCCAGGACTCAGAATAGCTCTGTGTCATGTGTCTATCTACCACCCAAGGACCCCATGTTACAGTGTCTTTAGGTAATTATTTTAGTTACGGACTATTTAATAAACAAAATTGCTTATTTTAGATTCACAAGTTACTGAAGTTATTAAGGTCAAAGGATCACTTTTGGGATTGACATTATAAATAGAAAATACGACTTTGCATTTTACTTTTTTCAATCTGTCTGGTTTTTTCCCCAGTGTTTTCACTTCTTTTTCTAGGTTTTTGCTTTTTGTGTGTCCTGCTAAAATGAACTCTTCTGTATAAAAGACAAAAGCAAGACCCTAGTACTTTATTATGTTAGCAAAACATTTGTCCCAAGTTTTATAGAAAATATTCTACAATTCAAAGTTGGCATGACTTCACCTCTGGTACAGTGTGCAGTTTTGGGCTCCACAATATAAGAATATTAAAATATTAGCATGTGTTCAAAGGAGGGCAACTAAGATGGTGAAAGGAGTAAAGGGCATGACTTAGGAAGACTGGCTGAGGATACTGGGTTTGTTCAGCTTAGAGAAGGGGAGACAAGGGTGTGACCTCATTGCTGTCTGCACCTTCCTCATGACAGGGAAGTGGAGAGGGAGGTGGTGATCTCTTTTTTCTGGTGTCCTGTGATAGGACACAAGGGTGACCTTACTAAGAGATGTTCCATCCAGTTCCAGTAACCTGAAGTTACCTCCTCTGGTCTTCCTTAATTACTGTGTCACAGCTTTATTCTTGATTTTTTGACATGGATCAGGAACATGAGAGCTTGAGAGAAAAAGCTGGAAAGCTGACAGCACTAAGAACTGCTGGAGTTTTTTCCTCTATTAATTTCTCACTGACTTTGCGGCTGGAGGAGTCTGAAGGAGGCAGAGTGGTAGTTGAGAAGATAGTTTACGGTGAATGATGGCTTTTTAGAGCTTGACTGACAACAGAGTGTCAAAAGGTGTTTGACATATTCTCATTTGATAGCAGTAATCATGTTGGTCAAGAGAAGATCCTAATATTTCTCATTGGCATTCAGCAGCCCCAAGAATTAACAGTCCCTTTCAAATCTGATCATTGAGATTTCTATCTGTCAGATCCTGTCAAAGAATTCATTCCTTTGTGTGGTTTCCAGTCTGGCTTTGCCTGGAGAAAGCACTTTGAGCTCATTTTACCTCATCTGCAAAGGAAGATGACAGCTCTTTGCTATAGAATATTTGTGTCTGATAGCTATAGTATCTTTTAATACAATCTTTTCAGCCCAAGACTTCCAAATACTCACTGCAGAGACAAGGCAGAACTCTCCCCATTGATCTGTCACAGGTTAAGTCTGTACTTTGTGAGGCTTTCACGTAGACTAAGATACAAGATGTAAGTGGGGGAGGGCAAAGGCGGGGAAGGAGCTGCGTTTGTGTGGGGAAATATCCAGAATTTATTTTCCACTTCATTTGCATTTTTCAGAATGTGCCCACATATTTGCAGTCTGTTCTGTGTTTCTGGGCTGGCCAGTCTACTCCACCATAGAAATATAGAATGGTTGTATTGGAAAAGACCTCTAAGATCATCAAGTCCAACCATTAACCTACATGCCAAGTCCACTGCTAAACCATGTCCCTTGAGTGCCTCATCTAGATGTATTATCAGAAACAGTCCTTCACCTGTGACAATGGTAACTAGATAGACTGCTCTTAACCTCCCAACTCATTTCCTATTTTTCAGATCAGAAGGATCCACTGAGTCCATGTAGCACAACATCACCTCACTCCTCAAAGCAGTGTCCTGCCCCTGCTATCTACAGCATGACTTCACATAAGCTGTATCCAATCTATTTCTATGCTGCATTGTTGCCAGCAAAAATTGGTCTTGTTCCTCCATTTTCAAGCTGAAAAGGGAGAGGAAAAGATAAGCCCCAGTTTAATTTGTTCTGGCAATTATTGGAAATCTCCCACAGAGAGAGGAGCCCTTGCCTGTCGGTGCGGAATGACATACAGCCTTACGGGCCCAGACAAAAGGAGACCCTGCTTTTCTGCAAGTCTATTCAGGCATGTATAGACATATTGGCTGAGGTACCAGCCCATTCGCATCTTAATGGGGAAAAAAGAGAGACGAGGACCTAAAAAAAAGAAAAAGGAATAAAAACTGTGAAGCGAGGACTGACATTGGGGCATTGAAGGCTTGAAAACAAACTGTACACCGGTGAAGAGAATGGGGAAAAAACTCTTGACTGGCTAGTCCAGCAGATAACTACATTGCTGCTGTCTGTGTTTCAGAAGTATCAGAATAATTCTGTTATTACAGATAAAGGTTACGCTCTGATTGATTTAGAAATGCGAATTGAAGATAAGTGTGTTTTGGAGCTGGGGTAGAAGCTAAGCTTTTTTTCTTTTCTCTTTTTCTCCCTCTCTTCCTCTCCCTCTATTTCTGAAAATCAGGATTCAACATTAATTCAACCCAAATGAAAGTGTTATGATAAAACACCTCTGAGAAGCATTTTAAAATATAATTTCCTGCAAAATGAGTGTGTAAGTTTATTAAAAAAAACAAAGTGCTAGTCAAAAGGTGAAAGAAATATATTCCATGATTATGGAGGAAGAAAGAGGTTATTTAAGAAATAGCTGAAATGGCAGTTCTTTTTAAATTGTCATGTGAATGCTTTTAAAATGCAATGACAGTGGCAGCTATTCTTTAAGGCTTTTTCCTTAGACTCTGCTCCTGAGCCAACGGGAAAAGTATTTGTGGAGAAAATCACTTTAAATTTCAGGTAGATTATTTTTTCCCCATGCCTCCACATTAATTTTCCCAGTTTATCCCTTTAACAATGCTCAATAACAATAATTCTAATGACCACCTAATTTGTCTACACTGAAAACATCTGACAGGAAAAAATGTTGAAGTTTGGTCATTGGCATCCCAGAAATTATTTCTTATTGCATTAATAACATACTGCTGAAGAAGAGCTGTAATGTAAACTTAAAAAGCAGCAGACCCCCTACTTTTTTTTAAAGAAACTGTCGAGACCTATACAAAGCTTACTGCACTGATTGAAAATGCTTTTGCTAGCTTTGCTGAACTTAGAGCTGATGCATTGTTTATAAGGATTATAACCTTTGCTGTTGTTGTCTGTGACAAAAAATTAATAATGTACGAAGGTAGCAAAGATCAGCTTTCTTTATGTTAATGGTAATTTCTGTGCAGGACAATTAGAGAATAATTTTTTATGACTAACCAATGCTCTAGTTAGACAAGTTGAAAAAACAACCTTTAAAAGCAAAAACTGTGCCACCAGATAGTTAGAAAGTGCATGTGTAATTCCTGGGAAATCAGTTCTTACTGCAATTAATGGCCATTGTGTTTGAGCATTAATAGCCTGGGGAAAGCATAACAAAGTTGCTTCTAACTGTTGGTAATGACACATTTCTCAGGGATTATTACTTAATTAACAATAATTTGAAAGAGTGATTCTTCTGAGATGAAGCATTTATTTATGTAGTGTATCTAAACAATACCAGATCAAAACATGTCACCTGCTAAGATTTCTCTAGGTCCTTTGGTTTCACTTGTGAGTTCCTGCTTGCCTACATAAAATACTGTATTTGCATCTGAGCTACTTCTGTGGGTCCATGTAATAGGAGTTGGCCCCCCCTTGGAAGTTTGCACATTGTTTTCTCATCATACGGTGTCTTCTGGGTCTATGCAGATGATGATTTTAATTAGAAATGCTAACATGATCAGGGAAGTACCTCTCACGCCCACTCTTACCAGGCCTTCCACACCAGAATG
The DNA here is from genome assembly GCA_013401135.1 of Cettia cetti. Lineage (NCBI taxonomy): Eukaryota > Metazoa > Chordata > Aves > Passeriformes > Sylviidae > Cettia > Cettia cetti. Next base: position 15,721 of record VZUI01054318.1, read on the forward strand.
GGGCAACTGTTTCCCGAACACATGCATTATTCATCCCCAGCCACCTCAACATGAAACGTTTGCTATTGTTTCCACTGTTCACTCATGTAGCTTATGTTCCCCTGGCATCCTTTCCAGTGAATGGTGTCTGTATACCTCACCTCCTGGATTACTGGTCCCATTCATACACTAGTGCATCAGTTGAGAAAGAGGCTAGATCATTAGACAAAGAGTGTCTGATTGGTTTGTGATGATGTCTTTTCTTTTTCCTGAAAGTTGCTGCATGCTGTAGTACGAACCAGACTTGTTCTTTGGATTGGGTTATGTTAAAAAGAGGGCCGAGCTGCTGAGGCAACCTGTTGCACGCACTGCCCAGAAGAGCACAAGAGAAACACAGTGTGTAAACTGAGCTGTAGCAAATGACAGAACAGAGAAATGCAAGCATAGTGAAAGGTATGTTGTAATATTACTATTTATTTTTCTCAGTGGCATAAAGTACAATTTCTCTCTTGCTTCCTGCTGCATGCAGTGGATTGCTTGAAACCAGGAAAGATTTGAAAAGCAGTGTATTTTTGTGTTGGTACAATTAATATGCTATGTTCCCTAATATGTGGACAAGCTGTATGAGACAGTGCTTCGAAAATATTTGGTAGCTGTCTGTTGCTTTCATTGGTACACATGTAAGAGGCTTGGAATAATTCCATTATTTGCTCCTTATAGTCTGTTCAAGGAGACTGGAAGTTCAGACCTGGGAATTACTGGAAAGTGACAGTGACATGGACAAATTATTCTTAAACTTGTTGTAAAACACTCCTAATTGAAAAGAAGATTTGTAAAATAGACGTTAGGAACATACATTTCTATGTGTGCTTTCAGAAAATTCCTGTTCAAACAGCTAATTTGCGTAACTTGACTGTCTAGTTGGAAGCTTATATTTGGAAGTAGATTAGACTGGCACTTATGCAGAGCCCAGACTTCTATAGTGGATCAAGATTGATTACAGTGACACAGAATTTCATTTTTTATTTCAGTAGAATTTTAAAATTTCTTCATTCATACAACATCAAAGGTGTCCTTCTAAATAAAAATCCATGCAGTGCTCTGGGGGCATATCTTATTATGTACAATATAATCAGATTGATATAGTATTGCATCAGAAACACCACAAGCTGTTTTGAAATAGGCCTTGTGGGGAAAAAATGGGGGATATATAACAATGTATGTGGTTTTTTGAAGAGAAAGAAGAGTTACAGTGAATGAAGTTCATGCTAATTAATAACATTGGACAGATGCCGTTTTTTCTTGAAATACTGAATGAATATTAAACCAGAAATCAAAAGTTTTATTGTCCTTGACATATTTTTTTCCAAGTAACATTGCTCACATTTTTCTAGTTTATTCAGTTTTTCTTTATAGCAAAATGACCAGGAACTACTGCTACCCAGTCCACTCTGAAATTAATGTTGTGTGGGGATTGTCATTAAAGAATAAACTCCTGCAGATTTTTACTAATTTTTTTAGGGCTGCAAAGGTGGGTAAATTCATGTTAAAATCTTCTGGTAGCAAAGCAGTCTGGTCCCCATGCATGGGGAAATCCTCACTTTTTTCCTTCTGGCTCTGACACTGCATGAGAAGCAGTGATTATTTTGCTGCTCCACTGGGACCATCCCTCCAGCTTCCCAGCTAGTTACACTCCTCACACAGTGGGGTGGTACTCTATCAGGGGGTCTCTGAGACCTCTCTAGACCAGAGCAAGAAGAGATACTCTAGGCCACGGGGCAAGGACTTTCCTCTGCCTGATTTTTGGTGTACAAACTCTGCATAGTCCTTCTGTCCAGGACAGGCACTACGGAGTCTTCTCTCTCTCTTTCAGAATGGTTGGAGAGGGGACAAGCCCAGCACCCACTGGCTGCCCACAGCCATTTGTGGGTGGTGGTCAAGGCTGGGATCCCAGGTATGGTCTCTGCCAGCTGGAGGAGGTGGGAAGTGCAGGCAGGCAGGGTGGGTGTAGCAGACAAACCACGGCTCAACAAGTAATTTAGGAAGGACTTACCTTCAGCCTTTGCTGGGGGTGCTTGAGGCTGCCTGTGTGCAGAACTGGGGCAACTCAGTCCTCCACATCTCTGTGTTGCTCCAGCAGACTGCAATGCCCTCTCTATATCAGTTTTGCAAGGTACCACTTCCTATTTAAATCCTCTAAAAATGCAGCTGTTTGCTCAGGCTTCCCAGGTCCATTATATTCACTACTTTTTTACTCTACCTTCAATATTTAACTAGCAAATTATCAGCAACTGATTTAATCTCATCTGACCATTTCCTCAGTGCATCACAAACTGTGGATATAAAGGTGTCTCATATTCCCCTGCCTCAGAGCTTTCCAAGCTCTTGGGGACATGAGCTTCATGCATCTTGGGTTTGCCCTTCCTGATATTATCAAGTGATGAATTTTCATAAGCTTGCCACATCTCCTTGGTAAAATGAACACCATGCTTTCCATATGTGTCATATTATATTGCATTATGTTATATCACTTTATAGCATATTACATAACATTATATTATACTATTTCATTTTACTTGAGTGAAATATTTAGAAACCCAGTCCCTTTATATTATGCAATTGGAGATCATTCTGGCACTAAAAAGTAGAAAATTGCATTTAGGCTGCATTTTGCTTATTATCGTGTGATTGGCAAGAAAAATATTTCCTGAAGGAAAGATATTCTAGGGGCTGGAGAAGAGGTGATAGATTTTTGACAGGTAATACTATGAATTTATATTGCACATCCATCCCCAGCAATGTCACAGTAGTATAAATAGTATTTGAATAAAATTTTAGTTTCTTCAGACCTATTTTGTGCCTGCTGTTATTCATTGTTGGTAATGAGACAATTAACAGGCTAATGATATAATATAGGCATTTAATTCTGCCATTTCAATGCCAAACCTACAGGTGTACCTACAAAGTATATAGGTAGGTGTTGTGATTCTTTTATGTCTTTTAAATGCCTCTGCAGAACTGTAGGTCATATTTTCATGGCTGTGCTCACCAGATACTTCAGTAAGTATCCTGGGAGGTACAAAGTAAGTAATATTAACCCTGGGCAAAATCTGTAGAAATCTAGAGACTTAAACAGAAGCTTTTTTTGGAAAAAGCTGGTTAGGGAGAGAAATTTGGTTCTTATACATATTGAAACCCTTCACATTGAAACATGGCAAGTCCAAGATCAGATGCAGTAATGCGGAGAGCATTGCTGTAAGACATAGGCCAAAAGTAAGACAATCAATGCCAGCTTTAGGTGGATTTAGATAAACAGAAAAGTGAGTTTAGAAGAGATGAAAAAGAACACTTGTACTCTTACAGAAAATGTCAATCAAATTTTAAAAGGCAGAGATACCTAGAGTCTCTTTAGGCATTGTTAACTGCCTAATGCAAAGAAGCATTTCTTGCTGTGCCCTGTGATGCTGTACAGCAAGCTAGGATGGAGTCACTGGCATTCAAACTTTGTTTTATTGAAAATACATTGTACTTAATGGAAGGGGTCAGTTAATTATTTTTGCTTGGATATATGGATTATGAACCTATTCTCAGAGGTGGGAATCAATGAGAAAAATGAGTAGATAGTCCTTATCTTCTCGTGTAGGGATTTAAAAGGCAGTGGGGAATAATGGTCTTTTACAAAGCTGCAGGGAGTTTGGCCTAGTTAGCACTTTTGTATGCTAACTTAGACTTTAATAAAGTATCAATTAGCACATGCAGAATCAGAGCCCCCTTCTGAATCAATAGAATATCATTTGATGGTCATTTTATGAAGTAAGGCAGCACTTCAATGTGGTTAGGAAGATTACAGAGTAGCTTGCAACACAAAAGTCCTTATACTAGGATCAAGGGTACAACCTCCTGCTTGACGGGATAGTCTAAAAGAAACACCATTTAAGCATATAAAGCTCTGGATCTGATTTACCTGTCATGAAATTACTGCTGTTACAGAAGTTGGGACCCTTCCGAGCAAACAGAGTACAGCTGGAGTGAATGCTTTGTTCCCCATCAGCCCCACAGGATGGCAATCCCAGACAAACACCTTCTGATAGTCTCTTTCCTGGAAAAAGCCATTTCTTATGATGATCAAGAAAAGCATGAGGGCTTTTTTCTTCATCTTTTTTCCTAATTATCATGAGAAACACTGATTATTCCAGGATTCATTTGATATGTTCACATAAGCCTAACAATATCATCCATGCCTGATAAGGTTTCTCTCTACCACACAGTAAAACCAGCTGGTTTATTTGAGTACTTATGCAGTAAAGAAAATTGGAATATGTGAATTCAGCCTAACAGAGAAGGAGACAAAGAGGTGGAAAGACCCAAAGAAATTATAGAGTAGACTAAACATAGTGAGTCCTCAGACATTTTGTTTTATGTTATAAGATGTGGCTTTTATTTGCATTTCAGAGTTATAGAAATGTAGGACTTTTCTAAATTACTTGTCTTTTGTTTCTGATACAAGATCAAAGATCACCTGAGTGACTCCCAAGATTATTCTCAAGCCTTTTCTTAAAAGCTAAAAAAAGAAGAGATTTCACAGTTTCTATCAGTCACCTGTTCCAATTTCCACCCATCTTATTCTTAGAGGTTTTGTTTGTTTTTTTGTAACCTAAATTCCTCTTGCTTCAAAGTAGGCTTATTTCACCTTCACCTGCTCTGGAAACTAAGATGTAGATCAGCACTCTTCTTATTACACCTGTTAGTATGCATTGCAAATTTTTTTTAAATCTGTTTTTATGCCCTCACCCAAATCTTGTTTTTCGAGACTCAGAAAATACAAATTTTTAACTTTTCTGCCAGTCCTGTTTTTCCAGACCTCTGCTAAAAAATACTTCTTGCTGTTTTCCTGGCAGCAGTTTGGGAGTCTGTCCATGTCTCCTTTTCGGCTGTGAGGTGCTGCTGCCTTTTTATACTGAGGTTGCCAGTAAAAAATGCTCCACAAACACGACACAAGCAGCTTGTCCAGTGTCCTGTGGACACAGCACAGAGTGGCATTTTCCTCCTTTGGAACAACCTATCCAGTAGTGCTGGCTCCTATTTATTTTGTGGTCATCTCCTTTCCTACAATGCTGAGTCATAGGCCGTTACTCACCTCTCTGTTTTGATTTTGCTGTTCCAAGGCCTGTGTTCTTCACTTGTCTTTATTGAATTTTCTGGTACTGATTTCCCAACATTTCTCCAGTTTACCAAAATCATTTTGAATTCTACCCCTGTCTTCCCGAGAGCCTACAAAATCTCCCAGCTTGATGTCCTTCTCACATTTTGTAACTGTTAGCATAGCCATTCAGTGTTCTGGTCATGAAGCAAAGTCCTGCAGGACCACTCAATGCTGAGCTGCTGACAGTGGTTCTTCAGGTTTTTTTCTAGTTTGTCACTGTCATTTCACCTGGGTCTTATTGCCTTATGCTGCCTTTAACAATGAGTTGTGGTGTTGTGTGAAATATTTTTCAAAAGTCAAGATGTAGTGCATTTCTCTAATTTCACGTAGGCAAGGCCAGTTATCTTAACCAGAAAGGAAAATCAGGCTGGTTTTGTTGTCAACTTGTTCTTCACAAATGCATGTTTGCTATTCCTTAGCACCTTAGTATCCTCTAGATGCTGAAATTTTGGTTGTTGCTTCCAATAACTTTCCACATATTAAAGTTATAATGAAGGCTCTGTAATTCCTAATTCCTATTCCCCACTGCTCCCTTCTCCTTAAATATATGTACAATAGTTTTTCTCTGCCAGTCCTCTAGGAGCTCACTTATCTTCTATAATCATGTGAAGGTATTCACTAATTTTGTCTATTGCTTCAGCTGGTTTCTGAAGTACCTGAGGGAAAATTCAGTGTGAATTGATTAATTTTGCAAGAGATTTCAAAAATGTAGGTTATATGACTTGAGAGAAGACAGAACATAATATATAATATCCCATCAGTTTTCACTGGGCACTGTACCTGGCCTTTGGCTAAGATGAAGTTGATGAAATAAATATGGATCTATCTATTTCTTCATGCTTCCCCCAAATTTAAAAGATAAGCTGAAAAGCTTTAAAAAAAGGCTGAAAATGTGGGAGAAACTGAAGGTAGTATTTATACTGCTAAATTTTTTGAAGAGAAAAAGCAATTCTTCAGTCAAAAGGAAGAAATCAAAACTCACACTTCAGTGCATAAACTGATTACAAGGGTCAGCAAAGAATTGTTCTCACCATTTCCAACATCTCATAACAGTACGGTCTTATTTTTTATGGTTAACTAAAAGTTATGTATCAAGCAGTGTCACATTTTTGACCTCAACATTGAGCACTGGTGCTTTTTCCCATTGTTCTTTATTTTCCACTTCTTCTTCTCTCTGCAACTTCAAATACAAAATATTTCATTAATCAGATTTCTCCAGCTAGGAGGAAGAAACAAATTACATCAAGGCTGGAGTTTTCAGCTTTACCTTGAAGCAAAATTTCCTTGTGTAACCATCTTTCAGACAAATTATTTAAGTATGCATGCATGTCTTTCATATCTCATACATTTTCCCAGCAATCTGTAGTTCAATATCTAAGAAAAATACCACTTCTGCTTTTCTTATATGTTCTCTCATTAGTATTTCAATTGTGTGAGACTAGAAAACCATTCCGTTTCCACTTGGGATGTACCATCTTTCCAGCTTTCTGGTGTAGTCCTCTTTGCTGCTATTAGTCACAGCTCTTCTGATGTCAAGTTTCTTTTATCAGAATTTCTTTCATTTCTGAACTATCTCTTCCAAAGCATGTGAAGAGGGAGCTAAACTATTTGGAAGTACCAGCTACTGGCAATTTCCAAAGGCAAAAATCTCACTAGAGCAGAGATCTAGTTTGACAAGCCCATTCTGGTATCTCAAAAGGTTGCGGTGCAGAACTTGCTGATAAAAATGCAGATCCAAAAGTAAGAAGGAATACATTTTGAAGGTATGTAGGAAGAATCTTTTTGATGAAGTACACACACAGATCTAAGAAAGAATCTTGAAATTATTTAAGGCGTTACATGAAGTGGCTACCAAGAGTGGGAGAACTGGGCCTTGACGACCCTGCAGTTGCTGCTGATAGGGTTTCCCTGCCTAAAGAAGAGGTATGCCTAAATATTAAAGAGTCACCAAATGACCTTTTAGTGACCACCAGTAGTGACTGTAAGCCATACCTTACTTTCAGGCCCATACTCAAAAGTTTGCACTGGGTGCTCTACTGGATCGCTGAAAAGGCTTTAAAGCAGTGGGGAGGCCACTAGAATTTATATGTGAATAAAATTTTTCTCTAGGACTTTTAACACACCAGTGGAGTAGAGCTACAAGGACTGTTTTATTATGGTTATGTCTTTCCCTCATATCTCTTCCTTCATACACAATATTTTCAGCTCCTTAGTGCTACCTTGTCATAACAGCTAAAATACCTCAGTTACTGTTCCAGAACTGCATGCAAGATGATTCCTTAGTCAAAGAGATTGTATAACTGCCCATACTTTCCTCAGTGGGGACATTAGCCTGGTTCTCCCTTCTCGAATAAACCTGCTAATCCCCAGGGAACAGATAGAAATGCTGGGTAAACAGTTGGACTCAATGATCTTAGACGTCTTTTCCAACATTAATGATTCTATGATTCTATGATTCTATACTGTAGAAATACAGTAATCCTTGGGATCTCTGCCTTCACAATGCTAAGAGAATATCAGTGCAATTAAATCACTGCATAAGCTCATTTCTTTGGGAAATCAGACTCAAAACAGCTGCAGAAGATTCTCCCCTCTGAAGGACAGCAACCAAATGGCTCACAGCAGATAATGGAAGGATGGGAATTTTGGCCAAGAAAACCTCAGCTCTTACAAAAGCTGCTATTACATCACCATTACAAATGGAATACTAAGACAGATGGAGCATGGGGTTTTGGATTCTCCTCTGAACAATTCACCTGTAACAAACTGACAAGCAAAGAGTTTGCCAGCAAGACAAAAGATCTTTTATATTCTAGTAAATGCTTGTTCTGCTTAGCCATTAAGCAATCCAGACAGAGGAACTGCTTCATTTAGGATACTCTTCTTATGAAATAGGAGGAACTGGGAAAGTTGGAAACATGTCCCAACAGTGTATTATGAAGAAGATGGAAAATAGTTAATAAATACTTCTTTGTGAGGGGTAGATGTTGTTAGAGCATGTCACATTTATAGAGGACAATTAGATAATACATTGCATACTCTCTGAGGAAACTGGAACAGTTGAGTTTGAAGACCAAAACCTAGAGGCTGGCTTGCAAAGCATGTGAGGTTGTTTTTCAGGCTTTATGAACCTTTTGCTTGCTGTCTCAGAACTGGAGCAAATGAGGTCAGCACCTATTTATGGCTTCTTACTTTATTCTTTCAGCTTGAAAGTGTCCTGTGAAGGCTAAGCACTCATATTTTGTATTTCTAGAAATACTTTGAAAACAAGGTAGACTCTAGTATTTCAGACTGAGAAGGAGGCTGTAAGACTTCTGTTTCTTTTGCTGGTTTGGTTTCATATACTGTAGCTTGGAGATGACTTGAAAACGTTCATCCTGTTGGTCAGTAGTGTACTCCTCATGCTCAGACAAGGCAATCAATGAGATCAGGGGAGGTGCAGGTGCCAATGTTGTACTGCTGAACATTGTCAGAGTCAAGAAATATGATTTTCACCTTTAGAGCACCTACAGCTATTTTCTAAGTTAATTTAAAGAATATGCTTTCCCTATGAAAAAATACAATAAAAAAAAGAACAAACCACAACAACAAGAACCACAAACAGACCAACCAAAAACAACAACAGAAAAGCCCACTATCCACTAAGTGCTAGTGGGTGCATGCAGTAATTATGAGAGATGGCAAAATATTGATTTCTGGTTAGAAAAAGAAATTACCTGTTTACTTTAACAGCTGCTTTTGGAAGTGGGTTGGTTTGGGTCCATTTCTAATGAAAAAATGCTGTATGAAATGCCAAATTAACAAGGGACACAGTCACAATGAAACTAGGAAGTTTTCTTCAACAGCAACAGCACATAGGCCTTTCCAATCATTGGTTTTGATCTTCATGCATGGGAAGAAATATTTCCTCTACCTGGTGCATGCAGACAGCTGCTTCTCATATCTGTCACCAGATAGGAGATAAGACCTTTTCTGTCTATGGTATTTGGTTTATAAGAGAGCCTGATCAACTATCCAGTAGCTGTGGGATAAGAAAGAGACCATTTTTCACTGCTACATGGAAATATGTCATATTGTGGTGACTAGCACACACAAAATGCAGTGTTTTGTAGCTAAAGAACATGATCTGCTACCGTAGCCACCATGCAGCACAGACAGGGACCTGTCAGGTTCAAAATGCCTTCCAGGCGTGCAACAGGAGCAGTTTCTATCCCAGAGCTGGGGAATGGCAGATATCTGTATTGCTCAGGGGCCTTGAGACAAGTCTGAGCAAAGGCTCCTGGTACAGCCGCAAAGAAAGGCCACACTTCAGGGAGAGAAAAGGCTTTGTGTTTTTTTAAAAAAATCATCATATGTGCTATTTTATATGAACATCAATTCACAATTTAGAGTTATTTGTACAGCATTTTTGACAGCATGGCAAAAGTAGTCAGGATGTGAGAATTAAAAGGAATTTTTGCTTAATAATGAAAGCATAATTAGTATGATTTTCATAGGTTTTGTGTATCTTTGCACATCCTTGATGAAAGAGGGGTTGTTTTATCTGAAATTTATTTGAATTTTTCAGTGCATTTGCAATGCTACACTTAGTTCCTATTGAGATTGACTTCAGCAGAGTTAGTTAGACATGCATGGAGCTTTAGAAACCATCCTTTACTTCTGTACTGCTCTTGACAGTAGTATTTACAGTGTCTCACACTGAGTAAAAGCTGGGGATCAGATCTTCCCCTGATGCAAGTTATCAGCATAATTCTATTTGGAAATGTTTACTTTGTGATTGTGTGTGTCTTTCATTCTTTTTGATCTTTTTATGCATCTATAACCATAGGGCTGGGATTTATACGATGGGACTCCCTCTGTCGTTCTGTGGGATTTTTCACTCTGCAGACACTCCAAAGCTTTGAAGGACTTCAGATCTTGAGCAAAATGAGTTCACTGATCTGTCCCAGGAGAGATTGTTGACTAATCTGTAGATGTAATTTTATGACAATGGATTGTATTTTGAGTTAATGTTTATGCACCATATGGTACGTTGTCAAGTTTCATTGTATTTATGAAGATCTTAATAAAGTGAAGTAAAAATAAAAATACATGTTTAGGCCCAGTGTGTTTTCAAGAAAAGTAACGAGTGCCTCTAGATTTTTCCTTTTAAGTTAAACTTGCCCAGAAAGTATAACAACAGGTAATAGTAACAATAGAACTGTCCTGGGGCAGAGATAAAACATAGGAAGTTCTGGAAGTAGCACAGAAATATTTAGGACTATAATTATGCAGCCTGTTTGGAGATAACTAACTTAGGTGCTGCAAGCATTAGGATTTCTAAAATCATAGAATCACAGAACCACAGAATGGTTCAGGTCAGAAGGGACCACAGTGGGTCATCTGGTCCAATCTCACTTTTCCAGCAGGGTCATCCTAAAACACATGGCACAGGATTGTGACCAGACATTTCTTGCATATCTCCAGTGAGGGAGACTCCACAACTTCTCTGGGAAATCTGTTCCAGTGCTCAGTTGTCTGCACAGTAAAGTCCCTCCTTGTGTTCAAGTGGAACTCCCTGTGCATCAGTTTCTGCCCATTGCCTCCTGTCCTGTTGCAGGGCACCACTGAGCAGAACCTGGATCCATTCTCTTGGCATACTCCCTTCAGATACTTATAGACATTGATGAGGTCCCTTCTCAGTTCTTCTTGAGACTGAGCAGGCCCAGCTCCCTCAGCCTTTCCTTGTAAGAGAGATGCTTCAGTCCCCTGATCACCTTGATTGTCCTCCAGCCTGCTCCAGGAGCTCCATGTCTCTCTTGTACTGAGGAGCCCAGAACTGGAAACAGCACTCCTGGATATAACCTCACTAGGGCTGAAAAAGAGACAAGTATGACATTAATTTCTCAAGAAATTTTAGCTGCTGGATCAGCAGAGCCTCCATCCCTGGCAGTTAGTTTTAACAACCATTGTGGTGGTGTATCTGGTGCAGAATACAGCTTACAGCAGCTTACTGACTGGTGCTCCTGTGGGCTTATTGCAAAGGTGCCTTATGTCCAAGCAGCAAGCAAATGAGGGAACAGGAGCCCTAAGAACTAATCTGTGAAAACATAAAAGAATGATCCATTTTATGGTGGGTAAAAACTGCACAGTACTCCCACCTCCACCTTGGTTTAAAATATCAAAATTGAGAAATGCAAGGAACAAATTAAATAGCTCATTTGGAGAATTCTTTTCAGTCAAATTTAATTCCTCCTTACTGTGGTCATTACCAATTTGTTTAGTTTCTTTTGAGAAATACTGTGGGGGAAATCTTTAAATGTGTCATTAAACACAGAAATCCTTTTCCTTAGCATATTCCTAGTGCAGTGTATGTGCTACTAAGAAACATGACATATTTGAAACATTTACTTAAGAAGTATCATATCATTTGTGTATCCGCATACAGAGAAAATGAAAGGGGCAGTTTAAAACTGGTTGCCTCTCTTCCCTGCTTTCTCAGTGTAATACATCCCCTCCAAATGAATTGCCTCCACTCAAGCAATGTGCCTGCACAGGTTCCACTAAGGTCTGTATCATTCTACAACAGTACTGAGTCCACACAGCAAAACCCATTGCAAGGACCAGGTATAAAAGATATAAGCATGTAATTAATTTTATCAATGCAAATTGTCCACTGACTTTCTGGGAGACCACTTGCTCATTGTGATGACAACAGTAAGGGTGTCAGTAAAGCTTTTCAAGTCTGAGCTTTTGACTAAAATCCTGACATTTATGTAAATACGTATTGAGCACAATACATTTCAATCCCAGTGGAACACTCTGGGTACCCATATGGTCATCCAAACTATTAATGTTTTTATCCTTTTGTTGGAAGTGTTGTTCTCTTCAGAATTACCAAGATAAATGGGTCACTTGCAAGAAATGCCAGAAGTTGGTTCTGGCAGTTATTTCATTTTCCTTTTCATCTTTGCCCAGAATTAGCTATTCAATTAAGAAAAACTTAATTACAGAATAAATATATGCTGGGGAGTGGGGGGAATGTCTGTCAAATTGGAGCATGAAGAGTAGTTCACACTTGGAATATGCCTACTTTAATTTCCAATATGGGCTAAAAGAGAAAACAATATTTTCACTGGCAGACTCTTTTTTTGTGAAGAGCAATTAGATAGGTCCTCTGTGCCATGTATAGACCATAAGTAGCACAAAGATCAGTCAGATCATCATGGGTCTTTATGAAGCCAAAAGTCATATTTGTAATTGCTGACTGACAAGAAAAAGGATTTTCAGCAATGTTTGCAAGGCAAGAACAGAGGAAGTAACCTAAACAACTCAGCTGATAATCAAACATTCATCACAAAAGCAGGGGCAAGAAAAGCATTCACTTTGGGTTAGGGATATAAACTGCACAGATGCACCTAAATGTTTTACAATGTAGTAGACAACCGTGAGAAACAAAATGAAACATTTAAGTTATTTTTGAAAAATAAAGCATTCTCTGCAGAAATCTCAGATTTTGATCATGTAGTTTTCCCGGGCTCAATAATTTTTGTGTCTTAGCAAGGAAAACAAGATTTCTCTCTCTTTACTGCCTTCAAATTCTTTGCACATCCACATGCTGAGTCATGAAATGTGTTTCTGTAATATATTTCATATGGCAAGCAGAGGCTCATCAATTCCGTCTTTGCAGATTTCCTTAAGAATGCATTTTGAAGGGCGCCAAGAAACAATTTGCATTAAGGGCGCATTAAAAGTTCAGTTCTGCCTCACTCAGTAATGCAAAGTAACCCCTCCTGTATGATGAGTCCCTCTGATTCCCTGCAAGGAACAGATTCTGCTTGCTCATAGTTTTGGAAAGGCATGAGAAACCAGAAGCTCTGCTATTAACAAAGGAAAAGAACTGGTTTGTTCCGCTTTAATACTACTGCTTTCTTCCATTTCTACAAAAAGTATATGACCATGTCACCATGGGCTGGCATTAAATGGGGAAATTACTGGTGCTCAAGGAAGGAACATCCTTTTATGAGATTTTACATTACTTAATGGCAAGTCTTGTGACAGTTGTCGTACCCCAGAATAAGATTGTATTGTGAATAAGAAATGTTCTTAGGGATATCACTGTTAGGGACCACTGAGTTGTACACTGAGTTGTTCCTCATGGAACTGCACATTCAGGTGACGAAAGCTGTTCTCACAAAGATCCTGAACCATTTTATGTCACCTCACTTGACCTTTTTTTCACTGTTTTTACTTACCTTGCTTCTTGCTGAATTTAATGCACATATGGATGAAAAGCATCCTGATGATCAGATGTCTTTTGCTATTGCCTCATTACAGGTATACTGGTAACTCTGCAAGTTCATTTAGCAATGTCTTGATATCTTGCCTAAGCACTGTTGATCCCTGGTGGCTGAACTTAATTGCAGGATACATCTGGCACCATTAGTTTTGAATTTGTGGTTTGAGAATTCACCTACAAACACAATTCTGATTGCCACAGGAATTGTTCCATCATGTTGTATCACCTCTTTGCCACATAAACAAAAATGTAACTGATCTGTGCAGTAGATGGAATTCCTTAAAAAAAAACTCCAGGTAGGACCTTACCTGCTGGATCATAGCCTGCCTCCAGTTTCTCTTCCTGTTGCAGGGCAGAGGCAGTGATGTATTCCTTCAAATTATATTGGGCTGTGGTAGGAAGCTCTTTCCCACATTAACTCACCAGCAAAACATGGGTTGTAAATAACATCCCCCTGAGTTTGCTGAGAATAACTTGTTGTTTAGAACATGTTTTTTAGAAGGTGCCAAGAGCATGATGGGTGTACTTATGTGCAGAGTGCTTCAGCCTTCTTTCCCCAGGGTAGAGATGTATTGGAGGGTTAGAGCAAAGGCAGAACAAGCCCAGCACACATAGTCCTTGGATTCCTTTGGCTATGGGAATCCAGCAGGGACTGTGAGCCACATCCCTGCCTCTCACAAACAGCTGCCCACTTCTTCATGAAGTGACAGACACACAGAGATTACTGTTGTCATTCTGGGCTTGTACTGCTTAGGTAAATCCCCATTCTTTAGCTTTGCAGACAATAAACCCTAACATATTATGTAGCTAGTATCTAAAAATCAGCAGCTCTGGACATTGCTCTGCTTAGAATTTTACCATGTTCTGTGCTTTTAATTTTTACTTTCTTTGTTGTATCTATTCAGGCTTAGGTCGTAAAGTTTTCAAGGTAAAGGAACCATTAGTTTGCTACGCTTCCCAACTGTATAGGATAGCAGCACCGTGTGGTCATACTTCTTCTGGGCTTTTTACTTGGAAACATTATTTTGTGTAAAGATTAGTCTTAGATGGTCAATTTGTCTCTATGCCCCCTGTGGACATCAGTTCCAGAATTACCTTGTCATTTTCAGATTTCAGCTAACTTTTGGATTATATTTTTAATTTCTATTTCAGTAAGTTTCTAAGTGTACCCAGTTCTCTGTTGTATCAGCCTTGATACTGGGGAATTCACAACCACACTCTTCTTCTCTGTTAAAAACATTGCATTGTCTCAGTCTTTACTTTAAATTCATGCAACTGTCTGAAATACTTTTTAATATTCTGAAATCTTTCAAGGATTTCAGTTGGAAATATTTGACAGATATCTCCTGCTACATTTATTTCCACAGGATAAAACAATTAATTAAGCTTAAACACCTAAGTGTAGAACAGCAGTAAAAGGAAGTGTGTACTACTGACTTAAGACTCAGTGCTCCATGTGCCTTTCCTAATTAGTCTGTTGTGAAAAAAATAAGCGTTCTTTAAAGGAACAGCAAAAATACTGGACCAACAGAGGATATATAGAGTGTTTTGAGGGAGTAACTTGGCATGCAGTACTAGATCATTAAGTTCAGCAAAATGGTGAAGGAAAGGTTTGCTATGCACTCCATAGCCTGGAGTGAGGTCACCAACTAAACTGACTTCATAACAAGAAAAGACCCTAGACTGATGAGAAAATGTCCTCTGACAGAGGTCAGCATTCCTTTGCCTAAACAGGTCTTTAAGGACTGTGAAAGAAAAAAATGTGTTAGCATGACTTGTTTGGACATACAGTATGTGGTCATCAGCACTGTGAAACATTTTGGGGCTTATAAAATAATTAACTGACCATTCAAATTCTAGAAATGTTGCATTTGTAGCAGTAATCATCTCCTCAGAGAGGAGGCAACAGAGTGTGAAACATGAATTCAAGCAAGAGAGAGACTAGAAGAATAATTAAAACCAGAAATAACTTTGGGGTTCCAGAAATTATAGTCAAGGTTTGCAATATAGCAATAATATCTGTATTTATGTAGACGTGTGCATGGACGTGTGTGTAATGACAATGGCATAGTTTCCAAGCAGAAAGATGGTTGCCAAATATTTCTCTCCAGCTATCATAATTTTCCAGAGTGAACTGTTTTTGAGTATTCCCTAAGGACTTCTGGTCATAAATATTTCTAAAGAGTATGCTCTTCCCTCATGCCAATCAATATCATAAAGTAACCCTACAGCTAAATTAGCGAAGTAGAGAACTCATACTTATTGACTAAACCCTGATGTTATTCTACCTAAGGCTCAAGGTCTGCAGTTTATATGGTAATAGTATTTCTGTTTTCAAAAGGCATGCACCCTGATCTTACATTTTTATATAGAAGATTAAATACATTATAGCATATTTGCCTATTGAGAAAACTCATTTGCCTTGAGGAAAAAGGCATCCTTTTATGAATTTCCTTTAACTTTACAGGATACTGCCTTTCT
Source organism: Cettia cetti (assembly GCA_013401135.1). Taxonomy (NCBI): domain Eukaryota; kingdom Metazoa; phylum Chordata; class Aves; order Passeriformes; family Sylviidae; genus Cettia; species Cettia cetti. Next base: position 31,662 of record VZUI01054318.1, read on the forward strand.
GAGAACCAGGATCTCTCCTGGGCATTTCAAAGGACTACACAGAGGACCTACTTTTTTCTCAAGGGACCCAAGTTACTGTGTTTGGACTTTTAAGTCACTCCTAGCATACAGATGTGGACTTCAGGTAGAATGAGCAATGCAAAGAACTTGTTTGGACTTGGTGTCTCCTTGTATTTTTGGGGACTGATGGACCTTACTACAACTGTGCTGTCAGGAAGTGCCAGGCCCCTCGCTGAAGGGCAAGAGGACAACCTGTCAGACAAGCTGCATCAGCGTATGAAGAGGAGCTGGGTGTGGAACCAGTTTTTTGTTCTGGAGGAATACACAGGAACTGACCCTCTCTATGTTGGGAAGGTAAGACCCACAGGGGGAGGATGTCTGTAAGAGTGCATGCATGTGTGTATCTGCAGATTGTGATGAAACACGGGATGTTTCCTTAAGTGACTTTGCTGTCTTTCTGGCAGTGACTTCATCTGCATTAATTTCACTTCTGCTCCCAGGAGCTTTTGCCCCATGTCACCTTTGTTTGGGAAGAATTTTTGTTTCAAGGGGCTGTCAATATATTTGCCTATTTCAAAGAGATCTGCTGCATCAATCATCATCTACAATTTGAGGTAGTGCTAGAAAATCTGCAGCAATCTTTCCAGGGACTCCTACAATGTCAAGGCAAAGCAAGGTTATATTGACATATAAGGATTAGGAAAGAAAGGAAGAGTTTGTGATCATGCTTCTGTCCATGATCAAGTCAACTAGAAGTTGCAATTCAAAATCAAATTAAATAGCCAGTTTGCCTTGAAAACTGACATTTCAGTTTTTGTTTTCTGCAAATCTTCAGGGTCAGAGTATCTTCTGGCTTACCATATCTTGACTGCAGATTTGTTTTGTGGACTACATAGAAGTTGCTCCAGATTTAGAAGGGTAAATGGACACCTCATTAAATCCATCTATGAAGGGACCTATTTTTGGATCCCTTATACCCCAAGAACCTACCCATCAGTACAGATACATGTAACTATACCTATACTTGGTAATATTTTGCATTTACTTTTCTGTGTCTCCTTGAGGAAGAAACTGATGGAAATCAGACCAGTAGCAATCTGTCTCACTATAACCATCCTTTTTTGTTTTTAAAGACCCTGAATCTCTGACCCTGTGTTGACCCTGTTATTCAAAGTTTTATGGTTATCATCAAGTTTGCTTCTATTCTACACCAAGGTGAAAAATCTGGACAAAAATGTGTAGAGAGTTAACGTGCCTAAGTGTGTGAACAATACAATCACGATTTTACATGCCTAGAATATCAGATACAGCTATGACAAGTAGAGATTACACATAGGTATATATGAAAAATAACTTTAAAAGGATGTCAGAAAATAATTCCTTTACATTTCATTTCTTATTTTTTTATACAATATAGACTCTGTTTTTCCTTCCAAGCTGTCCATCTGCAGGAAAAAAAATATTACAAATCCAGAGGCCCAGTTTGGAAACATATTTATCATTCTACAGGCCCACAGAGCTAAACTGTGCTCTCAGTCACTCCAGTATAAATCAAAATGAATCCATGGGCTTCAGAAGACCTCCTCCTGATTTATCCCTGCATGACTGACAGCAAGATGTGCTCTCCTTTCTCTCACAGCAATGGCATTACTAGTGATTGCCTTCAGATGAGACCTCATTAGTCTTCATTCATTTGTGCACCTAGCTTTTCAGCTCTTGATATCTCCATTGGCTAAAGAAATTAATATTTGTTTTCAGACAATTCCCAGCTTTGGAACAAGGGCCAGACTTATTATTTTGCATTCTCAGTTACGTCTGAAGTGACTTCAGGCTTCCACTTGTGAACCGAGAAACCAGCCCATCTTTTAGACCTGGTGGTGTCATTAGGAGCACACGCATTTGGCGCAGTAAGCAGCACTCCTGAGCTTGCCACCGCTCAGCTTTGCCCAAGGGAAGAGCACCAAGACGGCCTCATGGCCTGTGCCTGCCACTCTAAATCCCAAGCTGCCATCAGGGAGCTTCTCCAAGGCTGCCTGAGTGCTGGCTGTGCTCGCACCTGGGTGCACGAGGGCTAATTAACTCCCACGATTAACAGGGCCAATTAGTCCCAGGCACTGCTGAGCTGACATGGCTGGATCTCTCAGAAGGCCTCCTAACTTGGCAGTGCTAGTCCCGGCACCAGGGAACTCTGCTACCAAAAGGGGCCTCTGGGGCTCACACGATCCATGGTCTTCCATCCCCAATGTGGGTGCGGGGCTGCCGGTGCAGCGGTGGGATGAGGGCTGGGAGGCCCTGGGAGGCAAAGGCTTCCCCTCTCCTCACCCAGCCAGAGGTACAGGCACTGCAAAGAGGCAGCACTCTCCCACAGCTCATTGCCTGCCTGCGTTTGTGCTGCCTGAGTCTAAGGGATCCTTAGGAAAGGGGTCAGCAGGGATAGACTGTGGGGTGAATTAATTGTTCTGGCAGGCCAGAAATTTTTCAGCCCAAGTCACCCCAGGCTGACTCAAAAATAGCTCTGTAAAGGCTTGTACAGAGTGGGGTGGAGGTGCAACAGGGCTTTCGGTCTGCTGCTGACTGCTCACACCAGCCCTCCAAAACAGCCCTGGGTCCCATAGCAGGCCAGGCAGGGCCTCTTCCAGCTGATACCACCACAACATCCTGAAACATCCTCATAGCCAGGCCTTGCTTTTATCCATCTGCTCTCTCCAAGCCCTTGTCAGGAGAAAGAATGCACAGCATGGGGCTGGTTGTACAGCTGGTTCTGGCTGGTTCTGTGTGACTGGAGCAACCAAAAAAGCACCTTGACTTGAACCATAGGTCCTGGCTTGCCTAGTATGAACTTGTGTGAACTTTCCTAGACAACTGTTAAGGCAAGGTGCAAAATATGTTCTGGACAGAGAAATAAAAGAAACTTCCTGATATGAAGTCAGTACAATTTTTGCTTTTTCTTCAGTGCTCATGATAGTGATTTAAAGTACTTCAGCTTCAGAGGGTTCCTGGTGCTGTCACAGATAAATACCAGGCTTCAGTTTTCCTAGAGGTAGCCATTATTGGCTAATAGGATGAACCAGGGAAACCAAAGCCCCTTCATTTGCTACAGCAGGTATTTTCCACATTTAGTGAGCAGCCTACACTGTGTCAGTAATTGAACTGGGGACACTCTTCACCATTTTGCCATGTTGGAGACTCTCTAACCCTGTTTCAAAGAAGCATCTGAATCACAGCAGCTGAATAGTTGAATAAAATGCAACCTCTCCATAGACTATCAATGTACATCAACCACACTCACTCATGCATCCTTACAAAAATCCCCTGCAGGTGCTAACTCCCTGGAAGCAGAGAAGGGAGAAGCACATCAAGGATGGAGCCACAGACTGGTTAGCAGAGCTGTGTGCATTCTCCCCTGAGCTGCTCACTGCAGCGCTACTCTCTTCTATGTGCCCTTTGCCAGGAAATGTGTCATTCCAATGCAGATGTAACATCCTTATTTTTTTGTATTATTCTCATCAAAAAGAGCAATGCAGGTTGACACACTTAAAAATTCCTCAGGAGTTATCAGCTTTATTCTTCCAATAACCTATTCCTTATTATGGAGGAGAAAGTACAAATTAATTCCTCCTACTCTGTATCAACCACATGGCAGCACAATTTACTGCACCACCCATAAAACAGAGCCAACTTAAAACTAGATCACCTTTCCAACACAGTGACTTTTACAGTCCAAACTACAGCATCCTGACATTAGGTTTGGTGTGAGCTTCAGTCCCTTCAGACACCAAATTCTTTCAGATTTATTGCAGTCTGGCAGTGTTATGTCTTTTATACTCTTTTTTGCTTTGTCTAGAAAGAGCAGGTTATACAAGAAGCTGCAAAATTGCTGCTAGAATTTCTTACTGCCTAGCCTTAGTTGAGACCCAATATTTCTAACAAATCACAGTTAGACAGAGATCCTCTTGTACTCCCAAATTCTTAATAGCATGTCATGTTCATTCCTTGTTTGCTCCCGTCACAACTGCATTTATTCCAAATAGGGTTTTGGACAGAAGGTGTAATTTACCTGTGAGTTTGATTCATTATTTTCTTCTAAGTATTCTGAAAATTCCTGAACATCTAGTGCTATTTAAAAAAAAAAAAAAAAAAAAAAAAAAAAAAAAAAAAAAAAAGCTTCTTTTTTTCTTTCTCTTTTCCTTCTTTTCTCCTTTATTTTCTTCTTTTTCTGTTCTCTGTTCCTTTTCCCTTTCTCTTTTCCCATTTTCTTTTTTCCTTGTTTTTGATTTCTTTTTCATTTCTGTCTTTCTTTTCTGTTTAATTTTTGCCTTTTGACTTTGACTTTGACTTCCTCTTTCTCTCTTTTGGTTTTTTTTCCTTATTTAATGAGGACTTGTTGGTGTTCCAAAATACATTTGCTTCCATCAGGCCCCACTCTAATTCCCCAATTAGGTCTAACATCTGTATCTGTCTCAGCAGCTGCATTCTTTCACTGGTGCACTAGTGCACTAAAACAAACACCCAAGATGTAGTTTAGTGGTTCTGGACCAATTTGAAAACCCATGATAGTGTCCTCCTTCTGGAAGTATCCTGTTTACTAGCTCCTACCGTGATAATCTCTGAGTTAAGGGTGTTTAGGGTAAGTAATGACAACCACTGTGCTTTTTTAAATTAATCACAAGATGGTGTTTCCCAAAGATACACCAGTTTGCAGTCCTGGTGCCTGCATGTGAATTAATACACATGGCAGCCATCTAAATTTAACTGGTTACCACTGCCAATTTTTTTCTGGGCTTGTTCTTACACTCTTCAGTTAATACATCACCTGAGATCTGCCAGCTTTTCTCCAAAACATCGATGTATCTCAGATTCAGTAGCCACTGCAGGGATGGAGGCAGAGGAGGAGGAGGTGACATAGCAGCAGCCTGGCACAGCCATTGTCACAAGCTGCACCTTCAGCTCTTGCAGCCACACTGCACTGCTGCTGCCCTTGATGCTCGCTGTCCCAGCAGTCACCTGGACTCCATGGGCCAGCTCCATACAGACCTGTCTGCAGGCTGGGATATGCTATGGAAAGCCATGGGGTCTCACCTCAGCTGAATGCACTCTTGCCCTAAAATCAGGAATGGATCCAAGTTTTGCATAGGTCGTGTGACCTACCTGAGAGGCAAGTAAGGGAGACACCCTTCAGGGAATGAGCATCTCCCAACCAGAGACCCTTCACTGGGGGAAAAGGTCTTTCTGCTCCCCAGTCAACAGGATTGAACGCCCTAAAACAGCTGAGGAGCTGCTTCACTGGCACTAGAAATGCTTAGGTTGGATAAGTCATTTTGTCCACATTCCTATTAAACTTTTTCCTATGTAATAAGTTATTGTATATGTTCTTTATTGTTTTTAAACAGCTCAGAGATGAGACTTCTTCTTTCTTCCTTGAGAGAATAGTCTGTAATCATTTCTACAAAGTTTGACTTCTGCTTTTTGACACAAATTTTCCATTTCTGTTTGGATTCTTTCTTCAGGTCCTGTGTTCATATATTCAGTTTATTATTCTAAGATTTTTCTTTCCAGTACAAATATTTACCTATATTTGGCCTCATCCTCCAAGATTATCCCATATGTCCTTTAAGCTTATCAAAGCATTAAACACACACCTAATTCTGACCATATTTCTGAGATGATTTGCTCATATATGCATTTTAAAATGTGCTTAATTGAATCCAGCCCACTTTCACTACTTTTTTAAAATTATTATTTATCCTTTATTCATGTCCCACAATTATATTCACACTGGAAAACAGTATTCACATCTGAACTGTTTTGATTATTGTAACTCAAGTCTATTTCCTTCCCATCTTTTGGTACTGATTACTGCCACTGGGCATTGGTATTGATGCTCTGTTCCTCAAAAGCAAGGAAGTATGATCATACCATTGTGGATTTTCATAGTATGAGTGAAATTAAGCAATTTGATTGCTTTTGATAGTCATTCCAGTATTTCATGGCAACCAGGTGTTTAACAGAATGTAGTCTCCAGAATGATTTGTTTCCCTGTTTTAGATTATAATTAAGTAAACTGCATTTACTCTTGATCTGTTCTGTTGCATTCACAGCTATCTGTGGCTGCTCAGAACTAATTAGCAATCATGCAATAAATCCATTTGCTAATTTCCTAGAAAATCTGGGATGGTTCTCATTTCTATAGCCTGCCATGGGCATAAGCAACTGCTTCTTGCTGCTTTCCTAACCTACTGTTTGACAATATTCCTTCCTGAAGATGTAAGGATACAGACTAATTTTATTACAAAAATGTAATGGAAAAAAATTAAAATATTTCTGAATTGTAACACTTACTGGGTAGCTCTCCCATTCTGCTTTCCCCTTAATCCCAAACAGATTTGCTTTATCTGCCCCAACATTATGCTATCCCTGTAGTATTTGTTTCCTCTTAAGCCACGTGAGCAAGCACAGTCTGCAGCTCTGCTGACCTCACTTTATCCCAAACCTTCTCAGTGGCCATTGCAACAAGGCAAAAGATAATTATTGTGTTGAGTGAGATTCCAAAAAGGCAAAAAGCCTGTTCCTGTTTGGGTGCCTCTGCCTTTTCTTTTGGCACAGCTGTGGGTGTAGAAACAGGAAGACAGGAGAGGGTTTTTAATTGCAACTACTCAATACAGACTTTACTATTTGCCTCTTTCAGCAAAGCGAGTTCATTAAAACCAGCTTGTGAGTCCCAACAGTGGGACCAGAATGCTGGGGATGACTCTTAGTGTTTCTCAGCAGCTGCTTACCCAGCTCGTGGTCTAACTGAATCCTGTTCCTTCCCACAGCTCCACTCTGACATGGACAGGGGAGATGGTTCGATCAAATACATCCTCTCAGGAGAGGGAGCTGGCATTGTGTTCACAATTGATGATACGACAGGGGACATTCATGCCATCCAGCGGCTGGACCGAGAAGAGAGGTCACAGTACACCCTCAGAGCGCAGGCTCTGGACAGGCGGACGGGCCGGCCGATGGAACCAGAGTCAGAGTTTATCATCAAAATCCAAGACATCAACGACAATGAACCCAAGTTCCTGGATGGACCTTACGTAGCCTCTGTTCCAGAAATGTCACCTGTGGGTAAGACAGATTTTGTGGAGTCTCTTTGGCTTATAAGCAAATTGGAGATGGTCACCAAAACACAAATTCCCTGACTCCTTGATCTCAGCTTCTGCCCCCTGCTCAGGAGCTGCAGGACAGAGGAGCTTATTCTGGGGTGCCTGTTTGCTGTAGAAAAGAGACAACAGGATTTACATCAGCATCAGCTCCTCTGAAAGAAAACGTGCCAAGGGAAGCCTGAGAGCTGAAAAAAACTGTAATTCAAACATGCCATGTTTAGACAATTTGTGGTAACATTGTGCCCCTTCTCCTCTGACGTCAGATGGTAGAAATAATAATGTCCATTAGACAGCCATTACCATCCCAAAAATGACACAGTCTTAGCAACCTAATCAAGTTCATACTGAGAGCTGAGCTCCTGTCCAGGAGCCCTTGAAAACATGGAGACATGAAAACAATCATTAGCTCCTTCTAATTCATGTAATCCTGCACTAAACAAAGTTCAGTGAACCCTGAGATTCTGGTACTATTTGCCCTCCACTTTTACAGAATGGGATCATGTTGAAGATGCTCCTGTTATTGCCATGCAGAAGACAAACAGCAGCCTTCCTATCTTCCAACCCTGACACAAGTCAGGAGAATTAACTCCCATATAAGAAATCGAATAATCACATAAAATATTGTTTTTCTGGAATTTTTTCTTTCTTTTTGTGTTGTCTTTATTTGCTTATTGCTTTTTGGCTCTGTGACATCACTGCAGAGAAAATAATACCATAAAAATTTCATGTCCGGAAGTTACAGATATGCTTCAACTTCTCATTCTTCAATATTATGTTGACATAAAGCTAGAGAGAGGCATCAAATACAGAAGTTCCAGTCAGAAATAATGTTTCTTAATGGTAATGGCTAGCTTGAATTCAGATTTATTTTCATGTGCTTATCTAGTAACAACAGATTTGTTTGTAACACAAAACATTATGTAGAAGGCTGGATACATTCATAAAGGCATTGTCTGACATTTTAAGGAGTCAAAACCCACACATATTTCAGTTGTGCCTCACCTTCTCCTTGTTCTTGATATATTACATCACCTGCAAGCCATTACTAGCTTCAGAGGAAGCAGACCTTGAAAACCAATTGAAAAAAGAAATATATATGCCTCTGTATGGGTTGCAAAAGCGCTTCAGCAGTGCATACTCTCTAGGCCATGCAATGTAAACTGCAGTCCCTCAGAGGGGTTTTCTCAGAGATGCATCCTTTCATGCTCACTGTGTTCAATTTCCCTCCCTCAGTCAATTACAGCATCAATGGGTCTGCTGCAACAGTCCATGATTTATGTCAGCAGAGCTATGGAACTTCTTTGAGCTGCCTCCTAATAACATTTAAAATCAAGACAAGGGGAAAAGAAACAAGCAGTATATAATTACCATCTCTCTGCCAACCATAACAAAGTACTGTGAGTTCAGCAATTCTGTAACTGTGGTCCATAGAGTACTTGCTCTTTTATATCTTCTTATAGAAGCATGATGAATTAATACCTATTAATTCCTTTAGTGCTAATGAGATACAAGTATGAACAGTAAGTACAAGCACTACGAGCATCAAGTGAAAAAGTTTGGTGTGGGAAAGCTCTTGTTAGGCATTTCAATTTGCTTTGAACTGTGTACTTTTCCTGCCAGCTCTTTATCCCACAAGGTCTTACCTTGATGTTTTTTTTTGTCAGGCACCTCTGTTATCCAGGTGACAGCGACAGATGCTGATGACCCAACCTATGGGAACAGCGCGAGAGTCGTATACAGTATTCTCCAAGGACAGCCGTATTTCTCTGTGGACTCCCGGACAGGTATGTTATTTCATCAGGGAATGAGTCAGTGTGAAAACCAAAAGAAAAAGTTGCAAGCAGAAAGAAAGGGCAGTGCATCATAGCTGTGGTCAGAGAAATGTGATTTTGTGGCTTGGAGCCAAGACAGAGCAGCACTGTGCGAGGGGTAAAGTAATGCTGTGGCAGTGAGCTCCAGAAGAAGAACGTGCTTTTTCCAGTGATATATTCTCTGAGTGACCATATTCTGCAACTCGGCATCTGGATGGGTTTGGTGCTGTAAATACTCTTGCTGACTTCTATCACTGAAAAATGATCTTCAAAAGATCTAGTTGATAACAAGGCTTAGGGGGAAAAAAGAAAATCCATGAATCAGCCAGGGCTGGAAAGTGCAAGCTAAAGGATGCAGTTATCTGGAGTAGTTATACCTAAGGGTGCTCTTGTTAATAACCTTACATTTATCTATAGGACATCCTCTCTGTTTCACTTGCTTTCTCTCTCTCTTTTCTCTATACATCCAAGGTTTATATTCAAAAGTGGAACCTGACAGATTTTGACAGTTTCTAAAGGGCATCTGTAGTGCTAAGGTCAGAAATTCATGAGATGATAGTCACTGCAGAGCCCTAGGGGACAACCTAGGAAAGACACTGATTAAACTTCTAAAGTTAGCAGTTTACAGGGTAGGTGCTCTAGCCAAAGACAAACTTGTATGTGGCATGTTATTTTCTCAGCTTTGTTTATATTTACAATATAAATAAACTATTAATGCTCCTTTTGTAATCAGGTATCAACCACAGACAAGGGCATAATCATAGATTTGCTGAGTACCAAATTATTTCTAAGAAAGCAAAGGATCAATATTCAGGGTCAGACCCAACACAGATTTAACCACTAGAATGCAGCTTATACAGAAGACAGGCCGTTAAGTCCAAAATCATCTACTTTATCAGTATTTAACCCAGAAATGGTCTTTTTCTCCTCTGATTAACTTCCCAGTCACTTACATCTGTATCTCTAGACAGGCTCAGAGATGCCTCAGCCTTTAGCTACCTCAGTCAGCAACTGGACTCACAGTTTATTTAGGGTAAGCACTGTTGTGAGCCAGAAGCCTTTTGCCTATCACAAGCACACGACTGTAATCCGCCTCCCAGTGCAAACTCACCTGTTGGATTTGGCTGCTCACAAAATGCAATTGCAGCTCTGACGTTCTTCTAAAAACAGAGCTAGAGCATAAGTGACCAACAGCTCCTTTGTATTGATAGACAGTGATTTAAACACCCAATGGTGAACAACTGATTACAGTACAGTCCTCCTTTAGCAGCATTTGGAGTCCATACCATTTACCTCCCAACACAGCCTCTTGGTTCCAGAGGTGTCCTCCTATTCCTATTCTGTCACTGTCCTCACAGTGTCTATGTGAAATCACAACTTCAAAGGAAAGTTGAGAGCCTCCTCTTCCCTTTTTCCAGAATACTTTTACAGCCTGACCACAATCATATTCCCCTAGAAGATAAAAGAACTCTCCCACTTCCTAAGAAACCATCTGGCTGTTACAGAAAAGAAAGGACATCACCTCTGCTCTTTACTGTTTTCTTAAAAGCACAAACCTCACTCAGTTTAGTAAAAGAAATTGCTCCAGTACATTTCTTTGGAAGACCTGAGGATCTTAACCTTTCCCATAGCCTTTCTTATAGCCCTAAGGATGGGTTTTATGTTCGCCACCATCCTTAGCATTTCATTGACTGACTGTGTGCGGCAGCATCAGATGATTCCTGCTCTGCATTGCTGCACCTCTGGGCACCTGATCTGGCTCTAAGTCTTGGTGTCCTGGACTAGCCCTCCTCTAGGCACCAGAGGCTCCAAAGATAGGCGTGGCAGAGCCTGGGGTTTAGGCATTGATGTCTTTTTTTAGGTCAAGCCAAGAGTGGAAATTCCCTGCAAAGTGTTCATATATGGAGAAAATACTTCCCAAAATGCTAAGTATTTTCATATTTTATTTATATATCCATGAGAGCTGAGGAACTACAGCACTTCACAGGAGGCACTCAGCTTTGCAGGATGGCACTCTGAGGGACTCCACACAGGAAGATTAAAATAGCGCACTGCGAGTTGTTCCATACTGGTCACTATTTCTTCCCTTCACACACAGTGATAATTGCCAACGCAATATCTTTTTACTGCTTTTTTATTAAACGCATACATTGTCTTCCTGCTAAAAATAAAGACTAAATGCAGATCAATCTAGTTAATAGTGTGCTGATGTGCACGTACTGCGTGTTGAACCGTGCGACTGGGATGGTGCCTGGCGCTGACACAAACGTGTCGCTAGCAAGGAATAATCCCATGGCAGCGCATCCCCAGGCTGCGCTGTCGGCTGCCCGATGGAGGTGCTGGAGGCGTGAGGGTTGTGAGGGCTGAAGGGCTGCAGGGCGGACAGCCGGGAGACGCGGGGCGGAGCGGGGACAGCGGGAGCCCCTGGCAGCCCCGCGGCGCCGGCAGCGCTGCCCGGGCCGGCGCTCGCAGCTCCATAAGAGAAGTGTTGCTGCCACCTCATGTCCTCTCGCAGTAGTGTTACCCCGAAGGGAAGCGACAAGGGATGCCCTGCGGTCTGGGGGAGCAGGGCGGCCCCTGCGGAGCGGGCGCGGCGGGGTCTCCTCACATTCTGCGCTCGCAGCCCCAGCCTGGGTCCCGAAGGACAGGAGCAAAGTCCGCGGGCTCATACCGGGCGATCTCTAGGTATGCGTGTTCAGGAGCGCTCTGGAAAACTTGTCTTGATCTTTTAGCAAAGCACATCACTCCCAGCTTCTGTGCAGAGGTAGTCATCCTGAGCAGGGCCTTCATTCGAGGTAGCACACTGTTCCCAAAAAGCTTTTCCTTGGAAGGCAACATTTTAATTTTGAACAGGCAGCCTGTCCCAGAGCTGATGCATTTTAATTGACTTGTTTAAAATTCACACCTTCTGTTAGCCTAGATTCCACTTGGGTGAGTTTTACTGTGCCAGGAAAGGTGGGACTCGGTGCAGAGCCTGGTCTCATTCTTGGCACAGGGAATAGGACACAGGAGCAAGAGCCCTCCACCCTCTTTGTGTATTCTCTAACTGCCATTTTCTTTTGTTCCCCAATCGCCTTTCCACCCTCAATCTCAGGCTTAATTAGAACAGCTCTAATGAACATGGACCGAGAAGCAAAAGAATATTACGAAGTGATTATCCAGGCCAAGGATATGGGCGGACAGCTGGGAGGATTAGCTGGAACAACCACAGTCAACATCACTCTCTCTGATGTCAATGACAATCCACCCAGATTTCCACAGAGTGAGTACCCGTGGTGCCATGACAGGCAAAAAGGGGTGGCTGAGTTTTATGTCTGTTGTTTGCTCTCATGACAGCCAATTTCAAACTCAGGATAGTGACAACTAGAGATTGGCAGAATTCCAGATTCAACATGGAACTCTCCTTCAGAAAAATACCAGAAGGAATTATTCAGCACCTTGCCTTTTAGAAAAAGTTTCTGACCTCCAAAATTATCACAAAAAACCACTTTTTTTTTAAAGAATGGGAAATTAATTTACAAAAAAAAGGCAGGAAGGAGAGTTTTTGTGTTTAGACTGCTTATGGCCATTGCCTTTGGCTACTAATTGCTGTTCTGATTGTCTTTTCATCCTATCTCCAAAGGATGTCTCTCAAATCAGAGACATGTGGTGGTGCTGGAAGTTGAAAGATAATTCATTCAACACTCCAACAGGCAGGGGAGCGTCTGGGAGCTGTGCTGCCAGTATGGAGTGGGTTGTCATACAGGCTGTCCTCCAGGAAAGGTTCATCTAAACCTTGGCAATATACAGTTAAGCCCTGAGATATGTAACAGCCATACTTAATGGATGCAAAAATAGGCAACTCCACTCCTATCAGAAACATTATTTTGTATTTACAAAAGTGAACTTCAAAACAAGATTTGCAATATTTTGCTCTTTGTTTATATGATTTTTTATCACATTTATTTACATAATTCTATATTGCTGTTAAAATTTTGAAAGAAGCTTTTCAGGTTTGATTGGACTAAATCTTTCAAGGGATGTAATTTGGGATTTTTAGAGAAAACTAAATCAATTTCAAGTCATTTTGGTTTTGACGTTTTTCTTATTTAGTTGAGCAACACAAAGTCCCACAGTTCTTTTTTTTTTTTTGTATTCTTCTTCTACATCTGTTTCTGCATGTTGCACTGCTAAATCAAAGTATTCCACTAACATCAGCAAGAAATCTCAACTTCCACTTCTCTTCTTCTGTTGGAGAAACTCCTTGAGCACACCATTGCCAACTGTGTTTGGAAAGTGGCACAAATTGTAACTGATATCAACCTCTTGATTAAGAAAAGTTACAATTCATCAAACCTCATCCTTGGCGTTATTCTGCCTTGGAAAGCTTAGTAGTCGGTGCAATCAACAGAGGGGATGCAGCAAGGAAGGTTTGAAAGTAAAGCATGAGAAGTATTTCAGGCACATCATTTATATTTTCAAAATACACTTTTAAAATGGCAGGTTGTCCTTTCCCCAGTCTTGCTGCTAAGCAAACCAGCAATGCAACAAAGGTGCTCAAGACAGTATTTGTAGGGAGAGGCAATTCATTTTAATAGAGTAACTGGTAAATTTGAAAAAAATAGGCAAGATCCTGAGCTTTCTTCAGGGCTGAAAAGAAGTTTGTAGGGAGGGACTTGAGAAAAGATTTGTGGTGCTCAAAACTTCTGTTTATTTCTGCTGTACAAGATGATCTAATAAAAAGATGCCTGTCCTGTTAAATCTGTTCCATATTCTGCTTTATATCATGGCTGCAACGGCCCTGGTGTTAATTGCCCTATTTTTCTAGTTGAAGTTGGTATCTTCAGGTGTATTGTTCTTAAAAAACCCATTCAACAAACCTGTTGCTGCAAAAAACACTTAAATAAAACTTGCTCAGGAAATGTAGCTGGGCTGTGGCTTTTTAAAGGAAATCACATGGGTGTCACAGCTTTGGGACAGGTACTACAAACTCTCTGCAGGTCATGCAGTGTTGTGGCCTCCCTGATCCACTCTTTGCATTGCTTTGCAGTTTTTTGGTTCCTCTTCATAGTCTGTTTTTTCTCCTTTCCCTCTCTGTGCTGCTTGTACCAGAGCACTATCAGATGAGTGTTCTGGAGTCTGCTCCCATCAGCTCCACCGTGGGCCGTGTGGTTGCTAAAGACCTGGACGAAGGCATTAATGCAGAGATGAAATACAGCCTTGTGGATGGAGATGGACTCGATGTCTTTGATATTAACACTGATCCTAATTACCAAGTTGGCATCATCACTGTGAGAAAGGTAAAAAAGCATCCTTTTTATGTAAATTTTTATAGCTAACTGTCCTGGTTACATTTTATGTGTGGAATATTCCCTTACGCCTGCAGTAACTTGGTTCCCATTATGTGACAGTAGCCCCTTTCCAGCTGTAAAACACAATTTCTTTAACATTTATTGCTAAAATATGAAAGCAGACTGCATTCCTAGGAACAACTTCTCTAAAGTGGGAACAGCATTAGCATAAACATGTCTTTTCCCACCAAAGGAATGCTCTGATTCCCTATTTATCTATTTAAATATTCTCTGTAGCTTAATTATCCTACAATGCTAGAAATTAGATCAATATTTGCAGTTGAACTGTACATATTTTTCACTCGGGTGTTCCACAAACAATAATAAAGCATGCCTTGAAATTATTTATAAACCAATAAAACCCAGGCAGTGTTGTTGTTTTTTTTAATTGCTGCTTGAAGATCCATAAATGCTAATTAGGCTAGAGGAAGCTGTCTCTAAAATGGCAGCTGTGAAACTGCTGGTACTCTGTACCACAGGCTATGCAGGAAGGCATTGAGCATTTTGCTTAGGCTCCCTGCTACAGGATATTTATGCTACAATCTTACATAAATGTTAGAAGTTCAACTCTGTTTCTAGGTTATGAAATTGTAACCATATTTCTGCCTAAGCATATCTAGTGTACTAATAAGGAAGTATCATTTCCATTTAAATGACCTGGGATTAAATTGTGCACTAAAATGGAACAATACAAGGGAGAGCTTTGACCTTGCAAGCATCTATGCCCTACAGCAAAGCATTTAAGCATGTATTTATGGTCACCTTTCCCTGGATCTTTTCTTTTGTGCATATTAGTCCCTAAAGTTAAGCATATCTTCTGGAATGAAATAGATGTTGAATGCAAACTCTAATGTAATTTTCTACTCATTTATCAATGAAAGAAAATAGTTTCTTTGGAGTAAATGTGTCAATAAGCTTGACCTTTGTTATTATGAATACGGTTTTGCTACATGGTCATATATGTCTGGAGGAGTTATAAAATGTATGGTATCAATCATACCAGATATATACTGGCATCAGGTACATATTGCTCAATCCACCTACTGTACATAAACATTTGTAATATTTTATGCCTGTCTGTAGATTTATGTAATGCTGTGATTATCAATAGCCAAATACTGGGAAAGTTGTCATTTGAGTCCACTCAAGAAACAAACACAAAAAAAATTTGACTGGTGTTGATACAAAAGGTTATCAAAATGGGGGAAGAGGGGAGACAGAATTTCTAAACCAAGATTGAAATCTTATTTAAAAGTAAGCAAAACTTTCCTTTTAATTTTTCTTGACAGATTTCCAAAGCAAAATAATTGACACTTCTAACACAGGCATCAGAAAGCCAGAATTTACTGTTACTAACAAGACTGTTGCTTGTGGTGTTGTGACTCCTTATCACAGCCTACTAATCCCACAAAATGTTGAGCACCTCTTGAAGATTTACAGTTCCTTCCAAGCTCCATGCCTGGGAGACTGATGCTCACCCTACCTTCTTCTTCTTCTTCTCCCTGCCTTCCCTTTTGCACTGCCCATGGAAGGCAAGGTGGTGGGTTACCCAGCCAGCACAGCACACAAGGGAGCCCTGTCCTGTCCTGCCTCCCTCCCCTGAAGATGCCTGATCAATCACTTTCTCACAGTGGGTCTTGCTAAATTCCCCCCTGCATGGTTCCACCTCTCAGTGCCTGTGGCAGCACTGGCAGAAGGAGGACAGGGACAAGAACAAGGACAAGGACAAGGACAAGGAGCACTTTCCACAGGCTGCCTCTCCTCTTGGCTGTGTTTTGCAGCATGCTAAGTTCACAGGAGAAGGAAACTTGCCTGTCTGCCGCATGGGACCAGCATTGGGAAGAGGTTTGAATGCACCCATGGGAGACAAATCTGATGAGGGGGACAGTAGTGTTGAGGCATTAGCACAGGAGAGAAAGGGGAGGGAAAGTCATCTTTGACAATGAAGGCAAGCAGAAACATCAAAAATGTGATGGTCTAGCACACTTGTCTGATTTTTCTCATTTTCCTAACTTGATCTAGGTGATTATGTGTTATAATAATGTAATTGGGTTTTATAGCTGTTAAGTGTGTCCGTGATTTAACTGCTTTTTTTATAATTTAGCTTTTTATGTACATGCATTGTTTCTCATGCAGCTTTCTTCATGTGGGAAGCAATTAAATATTATGCTGTCTTTCTTAGTATATGCTTAGGCACCTTTGCATTGCACTTTCCTTGCCAGATGGACAATGAGTGTTGCTTGGTTCTGTGAATATCTTACTGCTATTTTTACAGTGCATAAATATGCAGCTGGTAGACAATAATGACTCTGCAGCCAGGGATATTATGTTTGTAGACCTCACCAAAGCCTTGCTGACAAGTGCTATGCCTGCAGTAGTTGCTGATGCGCCAGGTGGAACTAAAGGCTGCAGGAGCAAGTTTCAGATGACCTGTTGGTAGCTGCTGCCACAGACTGCACAGTTTGTACTGCCTCACTCACTGCACGGCATTTCCAGCAGTACTGGACTGTCATGTCCCCAGCACAAGAAACCAGTTCCCATTCCAGTCTTCATTCCTCACTCTAATGTACTAAATGCTGAGAGATTCTCAGTTTTATCATTTCAAGAACACCAGTCTTAAGTCAGGCATTCCTGTGCAGGAGATCAGTACTGATATCTTACTGTGAAAGCATGAGCTTTGATATGTCACTGCAATGTTTCCACTTCTGAAGAAGAAAGCTGTTGTGGCAGCAGACAAGTACTGAAGACTTGATTGAATTCAGAAGGTGTTTTGAGGCCCATAGTATACACTGCTGCCATGCCTGAGCATGGAAATCTTCTGCTGATGCTGCTTAAACTGATGCACACCTCATGGCAGTAATGATCTTTGCACCTTTGACTTCCAATTGCTCTGGCATCCTCCTTCTCTTTTATTTTCCTGCCCATCTCCATGTGTCAGTCTGGTAGTTGGTCCTCAAATAGAAAGAGCTGAATAGAAGAAGCAAAGGGGTTGGATGGAAACCAGCAGACATGTTACTGCAGTCTAAATGAACTGCTGCTGTGTGTGGTAATTCCACACATGAGGTTCAAATCCTTATGTCCAAATAAAGCCGCTCTTTCCAAATTTCAAACTATTCAAATAGCCAAGAGGGGTATGCCCCACTGGGTGACCCTGAGATTAGCCATTTCTTTCCTGATACAAAGTTTTTCTTGCTCAGAATCTGTGCAAGCTAAGGGAATTCAGCTGCGCTGGTTTTCAGCATCAGACCTCCCCAGATTATTCAAGTAAAGGGTTGTGACCATTTAACCACAGCTCAATTGCTTGCAACTTCTGACTGCAACTTGAGAAGTGTGACTGTATCCTCTCTGAGCTGTACTTCATCTGGTGACCTTTTTTTGTATTTTGGACTAATCCTTCCATACTGTTATTCTGGTTTGTCAAATCCTTACAGTTATCTCTTACCAAGACTGGTAAGTAGCACATTAAATATGGAATTTTTCATTCAGTTCTAAGAAAGTTTTGGAGACACCTTACTTTCTTCAGGGATCTGTGAATAGAAGATGGAAGGGAGATGAAAAATTCATTTATTGTGAGGTTCAGTGTCAGCATTAGTTACTTCTATATCCATCTATACCAAATAAGTAGTTTTATCTAGACAGGAAATCAAATTTGTGTAACTACCAACAGAGGAAGCTGGCCCCCTTTATCCATTGTCTCAGGAAGGAAAGAAAAGGGAGAAAAGGGAAAGGGAAACGGGAAGAGGGAAAATGAGACCGTTCTCACTCCCTGCTTCAAATAATACTTGGCTAGTTAATATTTCACATTTCATATGAAGTGAAAGATTTCCCACAGGAAGATATCAGGGATACTTTATAATTAAACTGCTTTGAAATTAAACTGTTCTCTAGGCAGGGAGCAGATCCAAATCCTAGCCCTCATCATACTTGGATGGTGAACCCATGTTTAGGATACTTACTGAAAGGAGGAGGTGAAAAAAACTCACTTCTAGGAAGGATGGATTACAGATGAAAACTGGAACAAGAACTTGCAAGAGAGGCTGACCATGTTCCCTGCTCCCATTGGAGCCCTTTTTCAGTTTGGCAGACAGGGGTCTTGGAGACAAGACTCCGGTGTCCTCAGGGGAAAAAAAGAGGATGCTAACTGAGACCTCTACCTCCTGTGTGAGCATCCTTCTTCCTGCCACTGGGCCCATTTTTGAGGAACCAACTATCTTAACTTATTTTCAGGTACTCCCATTACTGTCTGTTTCTTCATGTATTTTCCACGAAGTGGCATAAAACAGATTGTGTGAATTACAATGCAATGGTGTGGTGCCTGCTTGTATTTTCATTTTAGCAAGTAGAATGAAAGAAAATGCATTTTGAAGTTATCTGCAAGTATTTCTCCTGGCCTTTTCAGCTCAACTATTAAATAAAAGATAGAAAAAGTATACAGGGCCATTTCTAATACTACTGTCTTTCAATGCTTTTTCTGTATCTGCAAATATTTGTCTTTGTTGCACTAGAAATTAAAAGTAATAATTATAGGGCTCAGTGTGCCTGATGGTAGATGCTTTTCTTCCCCTCAGCCTTTAAGTTTTGAGAGCAAGAAAAGCTACACCTTGAAAGTTGAGGGTGCCAACCCTCACCTGGAAATGCGGTTCCTGAACCTGGGTCCCTTCCGTGACACCACCACTGTCCACATCAGTGTGGAGGATGTGGATGAGCCTCCTGTGTTCGAGCCCAGCATCTACTTTGTGGAAGTGCCTGAGGATGTGGAGATTGGGACCACCATACAGATCATTTCTGCCAAGGACCCAGATGTGACCAACAACTCCATCAGGTCTGTCCTCTCTGTGTGTTGCCCCTTAGTACCTCTGGTTGGTGGAGCAGTGATGGGTGAGGGTCACTCTCTCTCTTTCCAGCCAGGAGTAGTTGTTAGTGGGTTTAGCAAACGTGACCTCATGCACTGAGGGGGCTCTGTCAGAGCACTGCAGGAGCTCCCCCTGCTCTGTGGTGTGGAGGACATCCCCATCAAGCCTTGCAATGAGCCTGTCAGGCACGTCCTGATCATGTACGTTAAAAACAAACCCCAGAATCTTGCTTTCCTGGCACAAAACCTGGCTGCATTGCTGAGAACCCACTGCCATCCTGATGGCAAGGTGATCAACTTGCTCCTCCTTTTCTCCCCCTTCTCTTTCAAAGCTTGCCCTTGTCAACAAGCTCAAACACGCAGCTACTTTTGGAGTAGATTGAATGCATGCTAATAAATATTCAAGAATTCTAAATTATCTAGTGTCTGGTCGAAGATGCAGAGCTAGATACTCCCATAAGGCAGTAAGAAAGGTAAAGGTATATTTACAGCCATGGGAACTTCATAGCTGCAGCTCAGCAAGGAGCCAAAGGAACAGATTTGTGTGATCATAGAACTGTTTTCCATAGTGGCTGCCAGCCACTGCCAGCCCCATTTATCAGAGGATGCTATTCTTCTCCAAGGCCAGCACACACAGAAATTTTCACTACCTGCAGAAGCAACTAGTGACTGCACATTGATTATCCCAGCAGGTTGGCTGCTCCTCTCATCTGAGAGTTTTGGGTGTTGAGCTGCTGTTTGACTACCCATGGATTGGTCCAGCTTCTGAGATGCCTGTGTTCAGGATCAGTCCTGGGAAATACAGGAGGGAGTGGAAACATTGAGTATTAGGATTTTTTGAAGAAAGCAAAATCTAAATGAGTAATTCTGTGGGCTTCAGCTAGGAGATCTAAGCAGACACAAAGCCTGTTCTTCTTAATAGCATTGCACTCTGTATTGCTGGTCTAATTATTTTTTCATCTTTGCTACTTTAATGTGGCTATCTTTTCTGCCTACATTATAAGGTTATCATATTTCTCATGACATTGCCAATTCCTCAGTGAAACTATTATACTGTCTGCATCACAATTTCATTAACCAAAACTTTTTTCCACTCACATCCTATTTTGCTGATTACTGTCAGGCATCATCCAAACCCTGCAATGCGAGCAGCTCTCTGCTAATCTGCTTAAAATAGTATAAGAATAATTCTGAGGACTATCAGAGGGTAGAATTGATCATTGTTATTTTTAATGAGTTTTTTCTTAGTTTTTTTCAGAGCTTTGCAGTGACTGCCCTTGATGAACAACATTCTATAAAGTACAGAATCCATCAACAAAGATGCATTAAAAAAAAAGAAGTTGTGAATATGCTCAGACTCTTTTGTAACTCTGTTCCTTGACAACTTCCTTCCTCTTTTCTCTCTACCCTCCTCCTTTTCCACTGCCCTTTCTTCCCTCCTTTTCCCCCATGTTGAGGTAAAGAAACAGGTGAAAAAAGTAAGAATGAATACCATTTGTAATGCTGTCTAAAATACAGATACTAGGAATTAGTTCTTGCCTCTTTTATGGTCTTCTCCATTCCTTCCAACTCAGTGCAGTATCAGTCTGGCAATGATTTAAGCTTGCACAGAATTCCCTTTACACAGGGCAAGGCAAGATGAGAAAGACAATAATCCCAAATACATACTATGTTGCACAAGTTGAAATCCATCTGAAATTTAAACTGTGATCTGGCTCAAATCCTCACATTCCCAGCATCCAATACTTGGCTCCCAAGTATTGAAATTCTGATGGCTGAAAATATACCATGATTGTTGTTAAATCATTCAGAAAGATTATCTAAATAGTACAATGGAAACAAATGTGCAGGAGCAGGTACTATTAACAAGAGAACTTAGCCGGATAATCTAGAAAAAGATCCTCCTGTGCCTCTTGACATTGGTACTTAATTCTGAACCACTAATCACAAGGCTATATTCAATTTCAGATACTTGTTGGCCTTAAAATGTCAGCGAGAAATTATTTTTATAGCCCTCATACAAGAATAATTATTATACCAAAATATAGGAACACTCATTGTCTAAATAAATCAAATGCCTGAGAAATCTCTTTATTGAAGAAGAGATAGGAAGGACTGGGTTGGAAAGGAATACAAACCTGCCATCCCTTCCTCTTTGATTGCTCTGAAAAAGAGTGTTAAAGAATTTCCCAACAACATATCTCAGTAGTGGTTTTTATCCTGGATTAATAAGTCCCTATATAAAGATAAGGCTGTCATGCTTGTTCCAGTGAACACATTCATGCTGAAAGGAGAAAATTCAGAAGAATGAGCCCTGTTCAGTGTCTGTTGTGACTAATGCTTTCAGTTCCCATCCACTCTGATGAAAGAACCAACAAAAAGAACAGTAAGTCTGGGCTCTGTTCTAGGCCGTGACATTTAGCTAGGCCTTGTGTGTGGCTTTGGCCAAAGTATCCCTTTCCATGCTAACAGTCAGCTGGGAAGGCAGCCTGCACAAAGTGCCTTTAAGAGCAAAGCAATGCCTGTGAAGGATCCTGAGTATTTTACACACTCTGCAAAATCATCCCTCTAAGTACTGCAGTGACCTCTGTCAATCAGCTGCCTCCTTGCCCAGGTTTTTTGGCCTGAAGGCGCCACCACAATCCCCCATTCACGGGTGCAGGAAGCTGGTTCCCAGCACTGAACTGACCTGACATTGGTCAGGCAGATTCAGTAATTACAATGAATCAGCCTCACTGAGGGAGCAGGTTTTCTGACTGGATGCTATAAGAAAGCCACATATCATCCCCCTTGTGCTGACACAGCTCCATCAGTAGCATGCTTCAGGACGCAGGTGGAGTTTATTCCCCTGAAGAAGGAGAGAATAGAGAAGAACAAGGAAGGCAATAGTTCCTCCTCATCAACCTAGGTGCTCAGAGAATGACCTAATCTGAAGCCATTTTCGTCCTGTCTGAATTTGCCTAGGGACAGGGCATAATTATTTCTCATATAAAATAAAATTACACTCCTCAGTGGCAGATTTTCTCTGTAAATCAGGTGTTCCTGACTGATCTGTGCCTTACTTTGAGGCTTCTTCCTCTAAATCTTCCTGTCTTCCAGCTCCATTCAAGTAGTACTCACTGTTAAATGCCATTAGCCACATGAACTTTTTCCGTTTCTCTCTGGACCTATGCAAGTCAAAGGTTGTGGACTTATGCAAAACTAGCTTGTGGATCTGCTTTGTATGACACTATCCCCATTTCTGGGATACTTTGTTGGCAATAACACACAGTTTTCACAAGGACTGCATAATGTTTTTCATATGTACTCTTGCAGATACTCGATTGACAGGAGCAGTGATCCGGGACGGTTCTTTTATGTTGACATAACATCGGGAGCACTGATGACTGCAAGACCTCTTGACCGGGAGGACATTTCTTGGCACAACATCACTGTGCTGGCCATGGAGCTCAGTAAGGAGAATGCAGACTGTACATAGATTAAAGAGATACAGTAGACAAAGCAGGCTGAGAGACCTGAATTCAAAATTCACATGTTGTTATGCACTGAGTGGGAAGGCGCATTAAGTGAATTGCTCCTCTGACATCAACAAGTGAATACTGAATTTTATTTATTTTTATGCTCATTTTCACAAGGTGGTGGGAGGTATTGAGGACACCAATTAAATGCATAGTCCTTCTTTTTCAATTCATTAGCATTCCAGGGATTTATTTAAAACTCTTCCTGATATGTTTCTGGCAGAGTCCTCTCCCGTCAGAAGGGCTAGGCAGCTAAATCAAATGCTGCAAGGGCTGCACAGCTTCTAGAGCTCCTGGTCCTGCCTGAGAGGATTGAGTGGTGCAGGGTCTGCTAGGCAGAAGTGATCCTACACTGCTGGGTCACTAGTTGAAATCTGCTCCAGTTCAGCAGCAAGTAAATGACATTGCCATCTGCTTGGCACATAAATAATTTGGGCAAGAGTGTTTTGGAATCTTCAAGTATGCTGAACTCATTATGCTTTGGGATTTTACAATGAGCTAAAACTCAGCTCAGGATTCACCTGAGCCAGGTGTCAAGTATTTTTCAAGGCTGTGAGAAGAAGAAGATGCTATTTCATAGTGTCAATATGAAAAATTTAGCTGAGTTTGAAATACTCACAGATGTGAGCTTCATAAAGGAGCTTCAGATACATAAGCAAATAAAAGGTTCATCTAGTCTTCACCTGAAATTCCTTCGGTTCACATAACTTTGGCTCAGTTCATCTGTGAGGGGCAGCAGCTTTTCTGCAGCTTGGTGCCAATAGCTGAGTCATTCCCTATGTCTCAGAAAGCTTCCTGCACATCTAGGCAATGCCAAAGACATGGAGCTCTTTGAGAGGAGCAAAGTTTAAACAAGCTTTCCCAAACTGCAATCAGCCAGCTTGAATGCAGGGGGAATGTGTCATGAGAGTTGGAGTGACTCTGCCACATATTTACAGGCTGTTCCAGCACATGATGCCTTGCTGTGCCCTTCTAAGTAGTGAGAGGGGTTGAGACAATGGGATTTCACCCCCATGTATTTTGACACTACTTTTATTTTTGGCCACCAATGGCCATTGCAATTCCATGAGTCTGTAAAAGCTGCCCCTGTAGCAGCACTTGAGAGTGTGAGCAGTAGGAAGGCATTTCCTTAGTTCCCTTTCCATCAATCCTCTGTCAGTTTTTCTGTTCATGTGCAGCACAATATTTTAATTTAGTGAATAGCTTCAAAAATGTCCTGGCTGTGCACTCCTGAATAAGGCCCCTAGTGCTAAAGGTTGGATGAATTATTTCCAAGAGTATAAATGCAGATATTCATCTGCCACAACAACAGGTGTGTTAGCAAGATGTATGTATGTATGCATATGTGGGAAGTGGAAGGATTACGTTACAAATTAGGGAGAAACAACCTAGTTTGAGTATTATTTCGATGACACAATGTGACACATTGTGGAATACAGTACACTGAACATTTAAGAAAATTCCAGAGTTTATGTAAACTCTCTATTTTTATATGAATATATCATTTCTTGCTATAAAGGGAGATCTATCTGGAGATAAATGTACAAAGGGCTACAGCTATAAAGATGGGAATACTAATATTAAAGAATCTTCTCGATTTTTGCACCTCTTCTGATCCCTTAATATTTTTTTTCTTTCTGATTACAGTTTCATTTTATCATTAGATAAGGGGGGGGAGATGATTTGGGGCAGACAAGCACAGTAAGAAAAACAAATTAGTCTGTAGCCACTTAGTTTGAAATTTGCAAAGATATGGGAAAAGATGTACAGATTTACTGGCAAAGAAAGCTAATGCATCAGTGGGACAGAAACATCACAAATGATGTCATGCAGAATGTAAAATTTTCATTGCAATTTTAAGCTTCACTAAAAGCTTTTCTGTACAATTTCATGTGTTATTACATTTTAAACCCCTCTGTTCAAAGTATCAAAGACCTGACACTATTTTTTAGTTCACAGAACATAAATTCGGAGCCAAAGCTTATCTGAACTGGAGATAGAAACTGCCATTTTTAACAAGTTCTAAGTAACAAGTCTATCCTTAAAGCAGTACCTTCCTATTTCATGCCATCAGTAGGGAGGTTCAACGAACAGTATTGCCCAGTTGAAAGGCAATAAAAAATAATAAGGGGCATTGTCTAAAACTTCTGCTATAGAAATAATTCATTGGACTGAACCGGGTTGAAGTCTTTTACAGAATTGTGTTGTTTGTAAAATATGTCATTAGATGGGAAGCCAGGCTAGACAGAAAACAGCATTTGCAGAATCACACAATACCCAAGTCACCACAGTTCCCAATGAGAAAATGTGATTTAACACAAGCTAGTAGTGAAAAACCTGGATTACCGCTTGAGCAGAGTGAGGAGTAGCCTCTTCCCCTTCCTTTCTATACATTAAACCCTCTTCTTTCAGATAACCCCTCCCAGGTGGGCAGCGTCTCCGTGACGGTGAAAGTCCTGGATGTGAATGATAACGCACCAGAGTTTGCAAGATTTTATGAAGCTTTTGTTTGTGAAAATGCCAAAGCAGGCCAGGTGAGAAATGCTTGTAACACCAGGGGTGGGGAAGGGCATGATGTCCTACATGAGGCAGCATGCCAGGAAGGGTGTGTGTTGGAAAGAGGGCTCAGCTACTCACACTTTTCATCTGAATTCTTATCAGAAGCTGCCTGTTCTTCATTCCAAAGGCAAGCATATCACACTGGAAGGAGCATCACATATAGCAGCCCTTTTGTTTCTCTCACATTTCTTTTATTCTCCCAAAGCAGATTCTAGGCTCACTGCACAATACATTTCATAGCTAAAATAAAGCCTACCCTTAGGCATGTGCCAGCAGGCAAACAGCCAGTGTGTCCTGTTGCAGCATCAAAGAGAGGAGAAGTATTATGAGAAGTGCCTCAGAATCAGCCTAGGCCACGTGTGACAGACAAGGCTTACTACTAAATGTTTTAAGAGCCTTAAGCACACCTGGACTTATGGGAGCTGGACATAACTTACTACGTTAGGTTCAAAGGGGTGCCAGGCAGAATATGTTCTGCTGTGAACTGGAGATGACAGAGAGTAATCTCCAAAAGCAACACAAGACTTCCCGTTGCACACATTCTAAACCGGCACCTTCAAGCAAGCGGTGAAGACTCTGCTCCTCTCCCTTCCAAAACCCCACCAATGCCCTTGATCAAGGTCACCAGTGTCAAAAGCAGACATGAGCTCTCCCTCACTGGACCTGCTGTTGATCATTTGTGGGGAGCCACTTCTTGCTCCACCACCAGGGTCCACGGTGGGGACTGGTGCCTCTTAATGCAAAGCTGAGCAGCTTAAATAGCATTTAAACACATAGACACACCTCTCATGATCTGTGAAGGAAAAATTATGCAAGTAATATCACTGTGTGTATGCTGTAGCTTCTCCCAGCTGTGTGAAGCAGAATGAAATAGCTGCTCACTGCTGGGGTAACTGTCCTTACAACTATTATGTATAGGGTATTTTCATCTCACCAATTTACAGAAGTTCTTAATAATATAGGCAATAGAAAACATTGCCTAGACCGTTTTTCCTAGCTGGGAAGGGTGAGTGTCCTAAGTGATAAGCTAAGTTCAATATTATTATGAATGCTATTCTGGACTACTTCCTTTAGCAGAGAACGCTAAATTCAATTGCCACATTTTAAAAAGTTTTGAAATCAGTTTTAAGCTGGTGAAAGAGCCTTTATGGGTCTGACAATTGCCTTTGAATCCCAAAATAACATTCAAGTTAAAAAAATTCAGGTGAAGATTTATTCCTTGTCCAAAAAGATGCAAGAATGTTTATTCAGACAGTGCGCATTGTGCTTCAAGCTGTTAGACCTACTTTACAAAGCCTCTATAAGTGAAGTAACAAATCTCTTTCTGGATTTAGCATTGTCTCAGTTTCTTTAGTTTGGTGTTATTTATTGCATATGCAGAGTTTCTGCATGGCTGCCTTCTCTCTCATTTCCATTTACATCTTGGGAAGAATTTTATTTATTTAAAACTAAAAGAGTGGCAAAATAATCAACCTGAAGTCCTTTTCTACCTGCATAATGAAGCTGAAAGTAAGTATGAGCTTACAAGCTCTCTACTGCACAATGAATCTTCTGAAAAACCTGGGTCCTCAAAAGACAAAAAAAATTGTGCAACAGAAGATAGGGATGCATGAGAGGAAAGCATCTGTTATTTGAGGTAAACTGAATATCTACTTTGTTTGAAAGTGATGTGCATGACCACAGCAAAATAGATGACCCCTGCAAGCTTTTGAGTCTCTTCTTAAAAGATTGTACCTCTGCAAGGCAGTTTTATTCAAATGCTCCAGTTGCTTATATTTATAGATATTAAGTACATGTTATCTGTTTGATTGTTTGTTTATATTATAAATATTTTGCTTCTCACCTGTTTCTGTAGCTGATTCAGACAGTGAGTGCCATCGACAGGGATGACCCACAGGAGGGTCAGCACTTCTACTACAGCCTGGCTCCAGAGGCAGCCAACAACCCCAACTTTACTCTAAGGGACAATCAAGGTAATCAGAGTGGACACAGACAGTTAGCTACTCTAATTTCTAATGCCTCAGTTGGACTTGAGAAGCTGTGACTTACAGTGGGTGGTAAGACTGCCATTTCAAATAATACCAAGTGACACCTGCTCCTTTAAGGCAATAATAAAATGACATATTACTTAATACGCTTGAAAGTTATATTTTCTTCTCTATAAATATTCTCTAGCAATAGGCCCTTTTTTCTTTTTTGAGGAAATGTGCCAGTGTTTTGTGCAAATTCAGGTCTTTTGGTCAGGCTGCAGGCATCTCAGATTATCGGAGTGGAAATTGCATTTGCTCAAAAGGAGATGCTTAAAGGTAGGACAGTAACTGGAACTTAAAGACAAATCTGAAGGGAATTACATTGCTCTTCTTTTGTACTCTTCATGTTTTCTTCCAGGCACAGAAAAAGGGAAGGTTTTTATACTGTTCCAGTCTTTTCCTCCAAGCAGTTTTTTTCTTTCTCCTTGCACATCCTCATTTCCCTAGAGAAAGAGGGAAGTAAGGGGGACTTGCAGAGCCTTAGGGAGGTAACTTGGTGTACAGCTAAAGGTCTGGGTAAGATGACCTAAGTAGAAACTGAAACTCCAGTGGGAAGACTCATGGCAAATCACTGGCATTTGAACATTCTAACCAATGGAATTTGATTCTTTTGGGAAAGCTTTGGTGGCTTCAGAGCCTGCAGGAAAGTCCTGCCATAGCAGGCCTTTGCATGACTACTGTTGAAAGATGATCTCCATGGGCAGACAGCCTAAAATCAGGTTCTCACCAGCTTCATTAGGAAAGAGGGATGACCTTGAGTGACCTGGTGCAGTGCTTTGAAAGTCAGTATTGAGGGACTGGGTTTCAGTACAAGTTTAGTGTGTAAAGTACCACAAATCAGCAAGCAATTCCAGGATGAATGGTGAGAAAGACTGGCCACCTGTGGTATTCATGGCCGGCCTCCAAGCCTAGCCTTCCTCCCACAGATGCCTACTTGTCACACTTACTTCCATAAACCCCTATCTGTGCCTTTCCAGGCATATGAAAGAGCAACAGAAAGGCTTATAAAGAATCTCATGCCTTCACTAACCAAACATGTCTTAGAACATGCCACTTACAGTGTCTGGAGCCCTTCTCCACAGCATGCTAATGTTCTTTCATCCCAAAAGCATTTTCATTTTTTTCTCTAGTGTCCCTGAAGTCTCCCCATACAATTTCTTGCATTTTTATCCCCATCTTTCTCTCGTCTTTTTTATTTGTGAGTATATATTGCCAACATAAATGAACAAATAAAACGCAGCTACTGCTAAAGCATTTGGCAAAGCAAGCTCATTTCATCCTCGAGGCATTTTTCTAAATAAAGAAACTCACAAAACTCCTAGCATCAGATGCACTTTTTCTGTCTAAGGCCATACTTGCAATAATTTATAGTGACAGCAGTGACTGAATGGCTGTGCCTCCCACTCTCTGTAAAATACCAGTTTTCCATATCTATCTATCTATCTATCTATCTATCTATCTATCTATCTATCTATCTATCTATCTATCTATCTATCTATCTATCT
>VZUI01054319.1:0-17846 GCA_013401135.1 Cettia cetti
GGGTGCCGGACAGGCGCGGGGCCGCCGCTCATGCCGGCGCGGCGCCGGGACCCGGGGGCGGGGGCTCGGGCCGCTGCTGCGGGCGGCGCTCGGGGCAGCCGTAGCTCACACCCCGCTAAGCGCCCCGGCGGAGGCACTTTGACTTTATCCCTGCCGTGATGCCATGGGGGAGTCCCCGCCGCCCCGCCTCCCTCCTCGCCCAGCTGGCTGCGGAGCCGGTGGGGGTTTTGGCCTCTTAGTCAAACCCCGCCGTCACCTCGGCTGCCCTTCGGCGGGAGGAAGGGCGGTGATTCACGGGACGCTGCGAGCGCCGGGAGCGGAGCCCGGGTGCGCTGGCGGAGTGCGGTGCCCCCCCCCGCCCTGCTCTCGCCAGCCCGAGCGGGCCCGCGGAGGGGCAGCGGAGGTGCCGGCACTTGAGGGGTCGGAGAGGAACGAGTTGCTGAAACGACGGGTTTAGGGGAGGCTGTGGGATCTACCCCGCGCCCGCAATCACTTCGGCTGTAAAGCTCCACCTGAAACGGGTTCACGTTAGGACAGTGCCTGGTGGCAGCGGTCGCTCCCAGACTACGACGAGGAGGCAATTATTCATCGCTATTCTTTAAAAACAAGGCAAAGCCACCCGGGGGAGTGCTCTGTCTCATGCAGCAGCAGAGGTGGTGTGCTGGGGCTGCACAGCTGGCAGCGAGGGCGTCCCCCTGCTTGTGGGCTGCCTTTGGCCGGACTCTGTAGCAGCACCCGGCCCTTCCTGGGATCCCGAGTCCGAAGGGGCCATGCGATTTTCACAACATTTATATTGCCTTTATAAAATATATCCCTTTTAGCCCGCTCGTGGTACTCGTCTGCCTCTCAGTTTGCGGAGCGTACAGCGGAGGGATGGAGGTTCAGCTCTTGCACCAGCACCTAGTTTTCAGTAAAATTGCAGAAGACTTGTTAAAGGGATTTTAGTGGGCATTATAACATTCCCTAGCATGCATAGTTAATACGTTTGTCTTCTCTGGGTTACATTCAGTGTTCTGCCTTCTCTCCAGATGGAAAAGTAAACCGTCAAACAAGCAGGATCTTCCCTCACACAGGAGGAGAAGCCAAGAGGATGGACTGAAATTTAACCCCCTTACATGTAGAAAAGAGAGTGCACAAGTCTTTCCTCCTCATATTAACACCAATCTGTTTCCTCTGTTACAGGATTTCTGCCTTGCTTATCTTGATGTTCCAACCTCAAACTGACAACTCTGTTTTGCTAAAGTTTTGATTGCAGACTGCAGTGCCATACTATTAGCCCTCCACACTTCGTAGCTTTGCCTTGAAAACTATGAAGCACTTCCAAAGTAGTGTAATATTTTTGTTGTTGTGCTGGTATTTTGCTGTCTTTTGTATCAGGATATCCTGACTCATGAACAAAGGAATTAAGAACAAAGAAATAGATGATGTGCTGTGCAGTAGCGCAAGCATTGGCACATTCATACAATCTGTGATTATCATTTTCAAGAAAGGCAAATTTTATTGGTTTTATTTTCATATGGCTTATTGTGACATTTTAGGTGTTTCATATTGGTGTGTCTCATGCAATTACTCTTTGAAGCACTGTTCCTATCAAAAAGGAATAAACTTGGCAACTGAAATCCAGAAGACTTTGAAGGCTCTCTGCCTACTGGGTGGTTTAAACCATTCACCCCAACTACTTCATTTTGGTTTTGTGCAACAAGGAGTTGCAGTAACATTTTTTCAGCTCTTGTTTTTCCTCTTTGTTTACCTCTGTGCTTTGTGGTCCCCACTGAGGCAAAGAGCAGAAGGACCACAGTATTCTGAAAGAAAGGCTGCCATTTCCAGCTTCACTGGACGCAAAACGTGACCAAGAAATAACTAAAAGTGGCACTTCGCTGTGGTTTAGCTGACAAGGTGATGTACTGGCAAAGGTTGGACTCAGTGGTCATGAAGATCTTTTCCAACCATAATGATTCTATGATAAAAGATACCAGACATTGTGGAAGGCAATGTGTTCACAGATGTCCAGACTAATTCTTAAATGAATATCTGATTATTTAAGTGTTTAACAGAACTTAGCCACCAGCCCTCTTGATAGCAGCAATAGAAACCTTCTGAGATTTCAAAATTTACACTACCTTCTTGTGTCCTTAAAACTGTGAAAGGTTTTGTGTCATTTGTAGTTGGGTCACTTGGGTCACCTTTCTTATGGATAGGATCAAGGTTAATTGTTGTATTTGTTTTCACTTACAGGTCTACAGGTGCAAAGGAGGAGGCCAGTCAAAAAACAAACTGAAATACATCCGTTGTTATAGTATCAGTATTTCAATAAGCTATGTAATAAACCTAAGGAAATGTATGTGCTTTTTCTCTTGTAAAATTACTGTCAAATGAAAACAACTTTTAGATATCCTGAAGATTTTTGTTTTGATTTTTTTTTTCTTTCTGATTTCTGGCCAGTTTAAGGATCAGAAGTTGTGAATGAAAAAAAAAAGTATGTTAAAATTTTTGCTTGGCATTAATGGATATGTCTGCAATTAATTAATATTATAGATTAATTATTCTGTAAATTAATTAATCTTATTCTTAATAAATTTATACTTCACAGTTCTACTCCAGTTCAGTGATTACTTATCCTTAATTCATCCAAGATTTTCCTGTAACTGACTTTCTTTTTGTCTTTTTCATTATAAGAATGAAGCCACATAAGAGCTTCTCACAAGAAAGCCTGGAAGATCTGTTTGAATATGAGGAGTTCTAGCACCAAAAATCAGCTGTAGCATCACCCTCAGAGATTTCTAATTGGCCAAATGCTCTGATTTTGCAAGTTGTCTGTTTCTCTGACTTCAGCTGTGCTGTGATGATTTACCCAACTTGAAGATGTGACCTCAACATCATGCTTTTCATTTAAGAAAATCCATCAGAAATAAAACATACTCCTACACAGCAATGTACCCAGCCATTTGTAACTGCATTTTAAACAGTCCTTCAGCAAGCTCAGCTCACCTAAAATTTCTCTTTTGCATTCACACTTCTAGTCATATTTGAAGGAAATGGTTTAGCAGAGATGGATGGCTTTATTTCTACCAATTGCATTTCTCTCTAACTCCAAGTTAGAGAAGCTTAAGTGATTACAAGAGAAATATAAACGTATTAGCTCTGTCCCTCATTCATTTTGAGAAGCAATGCCAAAAAAAAGGCAAATGGAGTCATCTGAAAACATGACAAGGTAGTGCATATTTTCACAGGTAGACATGAGAACTGGAAAAGACTTGAGGAAAGGAATACTGTGGTGGGAGAAAAGAGAAGAGAGTAAGCTGACAGATTAATAGGTATTTCATAGTTGGTGTCTCTTAAAAAGTTTTACTTGTTTGCTTATTCACTGCAAAGTTATGTACTAAGAGCAGCAGCAGCAGAATTGCATGCCAGATGGTAGAGGAAGTGCCTCGTGTATCTTTCCTGTCTACTGAAGACTGCAGGGTTCTTGTTAACCCCCTGCTCTGGTTTTCATTGCAAATCCCTTTCTTCCCCTTTTTTTCTTTTCCTTCCTTCAAAGAAAAAGGAGGGAGGGGAGAAGGAAAAAAAAAAGGAAAGAAAAGCCATAGTTTAAACTGGCAATAGCACCATCCTTTTGGCTTTGAGCTACCCTGTCTTGTGCCAAATATACTGTCTCCAGCAGCTCTCCCACAACAAATCAGTCCAGACACACAAAAGCTGTAAAAAAAGAATGGTGAAGAAAGATCCTTGATTCTCCTCTTCTACCCCCCGCCACAGCCTCTTCCTTTTGCTTCCCTCCTCGAGCTTCATTCCCCAGCAGTGGTCTCCTCCTTGCCAGCGCTGTAAGCGATACTGGGACCTCCAGCCTGCAGCTTTGCTGACAGCTTCCTTAGAGTACAGGCGCCTTTGCCTTTCTGTATTAACAGGCCATTGTAAAGCAGAAGTTATATTCCATTATTCCTCCCACTTCCATCTGATAGCTGATGTATGAAAAAATGGCTCATAAATTATTAGCAGGGCAGAGTCATTACTTTTGGAAACTTCTCCTATTCTTTCAGCTAACCCACACCACTGCATTGTGTCAGAACTTGTATTTCCAAACAGATACCTAGAAAGATTTCATACAGTGTGTTTTTACAGTATATTATTTTTTAAAAATTGGAAAAATACTGCCAGTTTTAAGTGATTCTTGAACATTAAGAAGTCCAAATGTAGAGACCAGTTTCAAAGACTATCAGATACTGATTTTTAGAAAGTATAAAGCATGTGTGTTTAGACAGCACTTACAAGTGAAATCAACTTAAATCAGTAGTTGCTTATGAAAAGTATGCCTTTGTCTCTGTTTGAGGGACTGTAGAGGCAATAGGTGAGTCTATTGCCCAGGGTCAGAATCAGGAGATGACACCATCACTAAATTAAGTTTTAGGAGGCTTCAGGGGGGTCAGTTTAATGTAGAAGAGACTATTGCAAGCACTGGGGCAGAGTCCCTACACAGAAAGTAAAAAAAAAAAAAAAAAAAAAAAAAAAAAAAAAAAAAGTGCACATTTACAGGGCAGCATAATCAGAGCAACAGTGAAAAAAAGAATGCAAGTGAGTAACTTTTAAAAGGGGCAGGGGTACAGAGTGCCTAAGAAAGTCAGAGGATATGACAGAAGAAATACAAGCAGGCATAGTTATGCAGAATTTTTTCTAATAACCTCCTGGAAGGTTTCTTTCATCACTTAAAAAAATTATAGTATAATTTTCTTATTCTTTGCTCCACATTTGTCTCATTCCAGATGGCTATTATTTTTAATGTCCTTCCTACTAGTAAGAACAATTACTCTTAGTTATTGCTATCATTGCAATTACTTCACCAAATATGAAAAATATTTATATTTATTTGAGGACAGTTGGTATGTCTTTGCTCTAAAGTGGACATATCAAATTCTCTAAATTCTATCTCAGAACATTTTTTGCCAACCCTGAAATTATTTTAACATTTTAACTATGAATTCTCGCCAATTCACTAACTTTTCTTTGATGCATACTAAAGGTACACAGTAGATTTTTTTGCCTGCTGTCAACTCACTGTGAAGAGCAGTGAACTGAACTGTAAGAGAATGGTACAATTAATTAATTAATAAATATTGCCTGAGCTTTGCACAGCATCACACCTTGAGAGCCTCACTTATTGAAAAATGTAGAAGACAGGCAGTAGTGTTCTGTGGGTTCATAAACTGTTGGTTGTTTTCATCAGTTAATCAGATTCCTTGGCAAAAGGTTCTGGAAATGGAGGGGAAAAGATTGCTTGAGTTCTGTAGGACAAGGAGAAAATGCCTTTTTCATTCTGAGTGCAAGTGAGAGAATAGATTTTTAGGATTAACAATTTGTACTACTAACTAAGCAAAAAATGCTTGCAGTAAAGGAACAAACAGAAGTCCATAGCTAATTGGAAACAGTGAGGTTGTGTAATATTTTCTTTGCTTGCTTGGGAAAATTAAAAGTTCAGCATACTGAATCTGATGATTCAAATCTCCCACAGTAAACAACAAAATTCTATGTGGCTTTAAAGGAAATAGAAAATACCAGAGAATAGACTCATCTCACCTTAATAAACCATAATAAGAAAATAATAATGATAAGCTGAAAGTGAATTGAAAAGGGATTTGCCAGCACAATATATAATTTTGTTGCACAATGCATCTGGTGGAGTCTGTTCGTTCATTCCCTCCCTTAATTCTTACACACAAACAAAAATTACCTGATCCAAGGAAAAGTCAAGGGATTTTAAAAAAACCTCATTGCCTCAGTTTACAGAGTGATCATTGTAGCAGATGCTTAATGATGGACTAGGCTCATGGGAGTGAGAGGTTAAGAACACTGCATCAGCTTGAAAATGTTGGTAGAAATCAGGTAGGTAGAAAATAATAACCTGTTATTTGGGACAGTGGACATCTTTATTTGCTCTCTTACAGAAGTCCTACAGCTTCATTTCCTTCTTTGCATCTTGCATGACAGCACTGGGTGCAGTTTGCTGTGGGGACAGACAGGAGATGCAGCTGGGAAGCCGTGGGAAAGGCCTAACAATGATGCACAAATATCCTAGTGATAAACTAAGCTCCCTCTGACCTAGTTTCTCATGACTGCAAAATCAGGCCATATTTACTGTAATCAAGCTCTTTGCATTTCTTACAAATGCATTTGTGTAAATGTAGCTCCACTGGGATGAGCAGCTTTGGAAATATGCTGTCACCCCTGTCCTGGCATTTTATTACCATGCACTCAAAATCCACTGATAATCATGCAAACACACACTGATTCCTTTCTTCACTACAGCTTCTTCTTGAAATATATTCATACTGATGAAGCTGCAGAACGAAAAAACTCAGAGTAGATAGCCTAGGAGGAAAAGCTCTCTCCACTAGATTTGAAGATGGAGAGAAGGCTTTCTGGAAAACCTATTTCTCTCAGATGTATTTGGGCAGGTTGTAGTTTCAGCTGTATTGTGCTTTCCAAGATATCCTGACAATGTGTAAAACCGTAAATGTTTTTGAGTGTTTCCTAAGATATCTGTTACAAATATTTTTTTCCAATCCAGGCAATCACATGTCATTTTGCCAGGCTCTGCACAACTTTTATGATAGCAATAATAATTTAGGTACACAACATTTAAAGATACATTTAAAACCCACCAATGCTTAGTAAAAGACTAAAGTATTCAGGTTATTTTGAAAAAGATGGCCATGGAAATACTGTACTATAAGCAGATTTTTACCCAGACCTTAGCCACATATCAAAACGTGAGCTTTTGTCACAGTACTGACATCCATAAACATCTCTTTCCATCAGTAGCAGTGCAGTTACAGAAGGTTTCAGGTGGGATTGTCAGTCAAAAGTTCTCTCTCCCTTTCACCACCTGTTCACTACGAGGAACTACATTTGCTTGTGCTTTTTTTCTGAGGTTTGCAATATTTTCAATCTATTTTTCTGAGGTTAGCAGTATCGTGTGCCAAATCAACTACAAGGCATCACTGTCTACTTAATGTTACAATGTTAGGATTTTTGGGTCACACTCTTTTAGCTTGCCTTCTGCTGACAGAGATCCTCTAGAAACAGCAAAACCGTTTTCAGCCACCTTGGGGTGAGATGAAAGCTAAATGTAAGAGTGATTGCTCCCACAATCAGTGTCTGCCAGTTGCAACCTGATGATGCTTGATTCAGAAACCAAGCTCAGATCCTTAGAATGACAGGTGCAGTCATCTCTGTATAAGCATGGGCTTGCCAAACAATCACCCTTTTATTGGAGTCTGTAGAGTTCTGATCACACTCAGAGAAGCTGACTGAAGTAGATTGCTGTGAGTTTCCATCAGCCAAGCAAAGACAATTTCCATGCTCAAGGGAGCATTGAACTTCCAGGGACAATTTTGCTCCCCAGTTCTATATTCACTGTCCATACATCTCTTGAGAGTTTCAAATAGTGGAGATGTTAATAGAGTGTTTGTTACTGTGTCCCAGAATCAGGATTTAAGAAAAAGTCCAAACGATGGCCTAGTATATCTTTTCACTTGTTTTTAATGAGATATTGTGAATATACTAAATAAGTAAAATGGTTCATGTTATTTTTGTCAGGAACTTCTTATGCACATCAATGAAACCCATTACGTAATTGTTGCTGGCTTTTTTTAAAGTATAATATTGATGCTCAAGTAATACCAGATGAAACTGATTTCAGCCACCACTAACTCTGGCTTTTCAGAAAGGGAAAGGAATCCTTCAATATTTCCAACTTCAGTTGGAACATTGGCACAGGAAACTATTTAGCAGGGCTAGTGTGCAAGGAAGTGATGTAACTTTGACCAAATTTTCTGACTGTGTGGAAAAAAAATCCAGCATCCATTGGCCTACTACCCTATTAAACCACTAGTTTCCTGTGCCACTACATCCCCTTTGCTGACATTTGCCATCTACATCAGGTGGTTTCTTAATGGTTAAATATCAGATTTCCAACTATGCCATAACATGTGCTTGAGTAAGTCCAATAGGAAATAATTATTTAAGTCTCATTTTGGCCTGAACATAAATTTCCTGTTCTAGTCAGAAACAGAAGCGTGTGCTGATCTAGGACTGCCTGCTGCTTCATTAATATATTATTTTAAAAGTCCTGGTTCCTTCGTTCAGAATACAATTCCTGAGATAATGGTAGTAATGTTAGCAGTAGCAAGTTGGAAAGCAGAATTTGCTTTACAAAAATGTCAGATTTTTTTAATTAGAAGTTAAAAGTTAAAACCAAATGTCCATCAAGAGAATTTAAATTTTTATAGGAAATTACTTCTGAGAAAATATTTTTTTCCTTTTGAAGTAGTGAGTATTCTGTTGAGATAACCTCAAAAAATTGCAATATAATGAGATGCTATAACCTGGTATTTGAATAACATTTAACCTGGTATTTGAATAACATTTGAATAAACATGTTAGAATATTAAAGCCTAAATAAATTAACAAAATAATGGTGAAGGAAAATTACCTGAAAAGGTCAGAATGTAATGCTGGTTGTTTTTCTAACAAAATGAGAAACAAGGAGCAACCTTTCCATCATAGAAAAAGAAATAAAATTGCTAATTATTTCTTTTTTAGAAAAAAAAATTAAAATACTGCCTTTTCTAAAGCAGTATGAATCCACTGAAAAAACCACAAACCCCATCTTGCTATTTTATTGAACATTTTGTCTATGAAAGTGTGTGGAAGCCACGGCAAGCATTGGACAACGTGAACACAAAAATGAGGAAGGGTTTGAGTAAAGAGCTCAGTGGCTTGCAGAGGAAGAGCGGATAGCATCCCTGTAGCACTCAAATATCTATGAACCAGTAGTGATAAAAGCCCCATTTTGGTGGCTCTGCAGTTGATGTCCTTTGCTGTGGCTGGAA
This sequence comes from Cettia cetti, assembly GCA_013401135.1. Taxonomy (NCBI): domain Eukaryota; kingdom Metazoa; phylum Chordata; class Aves; order Passeriformes; family Sylviidae; genus Cettia; species Cettia cetti. The sequence continues at coordinate 8,886 of VZUI01054319.1, forward strand.
CCAATGTACTGTGATAGAGGAATTGGCAGAAATTTTCCTATTGAAGCAAGGTTAAACAATGAAGGAGAAAATTCATGGTAAAAGAGAATCATAGAATAATTTGGATTGGAAGGAATCTCTAAAGGTCATCTACTCCAAAGTTTCTGCAATGAGGAGGGGCATCTTCAACGAGATTAGGTAGCTCAGAGGCCTGTCCAGGCCAGCCTTGAATAATTCCAGAAATGGGACATCCACCATCTCTCTGGTCATACACACCTGTAACTGTATACACCTTCAGGGATTGGTAGCTATTTAGTATGGCTAATTACTTGCATTTTATCTAAAAAAAAAAAAAAAAAAAAAGTAGCAGACATTTATTAAGCAAGTGATGGTTTTCTAGATAAGATGAAAAATATTAAGCCCATAGTTTATATATTTAAATATATAAGGTAAATAGTAGTTTTATTTAACATGTACATCAATTTTAGGTTATTTTTGGCATTTCACTGCAGCATAGAGCCAAATATAACTTTGCTAACAGCTTTTTTTTTTCTTTAATACTAAGTACCAATATATTTTACTGTGTATGTGGGAGTACAAATAATTTGAATTAGATAATGTGATAACAGATGTCTGTGTTATTGGAGCCTTATTTTGCTAGATGTCATACAGACAGGTCGTAATTATCATTTAAAGGTCAGTGTAAGAAACAGGGAGGCTTTCACAATGCCAACTAGTTTACTTAGCCTTCTACTCTGAATCACTGTATCAGAGACTCTGTGTCTTCCCTTTGACTCAAAGAGGAACCGTGGAAAAACAGCTAGACAATTTAACCAGCCAAGTTTTGTGCTTATATTTGGGTAAGCTAATTGTACTCTAAATTATAGTAATGGACAGTGGAGTAACATTTAAGATAGACCAACTGTCCTAAATTGTAACATTTGCTGTTTAAACATTGTGTAGTAGAATTTAGCAGACATCCAAACAACCAAACTTTCCATTTTTTTTGTTTTGATATTCAAAATGTTCCATTGCTTTAGAAATAAATAAATATTGGAGTCACCTGTGCAGCCCACTTTTTGCTGAGATCAGAAGTAGGATAAGAATGACACAGAAGGCTCTTCCAGGGAAGAGAATTTCATAAGTAAATTCTGATCTCAGGTTTTTTGCCTAAATTCCAAGACCCTAAAATAAATTGAAACATTCAGAATTTGATTTTTTTTAATAAAACACACTCACCAAAGCTTTTGAGGCTTGCTTGTTATCTACTAAATGTATCAGCAGTATTGCGTGAAAAGTGTTGATTTTGCAAATTCAGTCTCTGAAGATTGAGAAAACAGTAATGGTAATGGCTGTGTGAATATCTGTAAAGTAGCACAATAATCAAAACAGTTCTGTTTTCAGCATTTCTCAAAATATCTATTCTTATATAAAGAGTTCTACTGTAATGGTGGCATTTTGTCGCTTCCCCTCTTCTACATACTGTCCTTAAGGAAAAATAAAGAAAAATAAGCTGTCCTTTCGTAATGGTCTTCCATCTCTACAGATGTCACCTGAAGAGTATCCAAATGATCTGCCACAAATTACACATATCTTTGAAAATTAATTTACTTCTTTCCAGAACAGATACAAATTCAGCTCTCTGGTCTGTCACAATTCCCGTGTGATACTAAGAAATCGGTTTTAATCACTTTGGCTATGTCTAAGTTGCCTAAACTCTGGAGAATGTTAATATTCCTCCTCCTTCTATGGTTGGCAATGTGAGAAAACATAGCTGAGATGAGATCTAGAGCCTATTTCTTGTTTGTCTCTTGCCTCCTCGTTTCTCTGTGAAGAAGTCCAGGGGTGTAAGTTGAAAAAGCACCAAGCTGCACTGGATAATGGTGGTTGATAAGGAAACCAGAACTAAGTTCTTTGCAGCATCTGTCACACTGTATATGTGTAATTATTATCTTGTGATAATATGGGAATAGTGTTAACTTTTTTCAAAGGAAGAAAGTAATGTTAGGAATAATGAACCTTTAGTATACTGTAATAACAGAGGCCTTGCACCTCTTTTTAAACACATTTATTTTGAAGAATCTATCTCAAACATAGTTGTATATATATAGTTTAACAGTTGGACTTAATGATCTAAAGGGTCTTTTCTAATCTAACTGTTTCTGTGGTTCTGTGAACCTGGACTATCAAGATTTATAGCTATCTAGTCACCCTCAGGGCACAAGTGCAATTGGCAAGACAGTAAAAATAACAAATGCATGTTGAAATGTAGCACTGTTAGCCAGATTCAGATATGGTGGTGTTTTTCCCAGCGAGGTGAGTAGGAGTTTATCACTTTGCAATGCCTATGAGTCATGCCAGGTAGCACTGGCAGCGCTGTGTGACCTTGCAGAGTGCTGTGTCCCCAGCTAACCTGAGCGTCTCGGTGTGAAGGACACGTGAGCAGCCTTTCCCTGGGCAGGGAGGGAGTACTTGCAACCACCCCTAAAGCCCTCAGCATGCACAATGTTCAAGTGGTGTTATTGTTGTCTTATTGTCCAGCCCAGTTCTGGTTGGGCAATTTTGGTAGACAAGAAGTGTCTTGCATCTAAAGTTGCTTTTATTATGAATAGTATTTAAAAGGAATTTTTTTTTTTGCTCAAAATAATTTGATTATTTGTGTTATCTTGCCAATAACACCTGGGCTATTAGGTGAGGGTACAGTTGCCAACTGCGGTAATAGCTGTAAGCTCTGCTGTTCACCCATGACTGAAGTGTGACTAGTACTGAAGAGAGTTGGATATAAATGCCATTTGTATCTATGGAACTTGAACAGATTATGAGCAAAAATTTAAAGTAATGTTGTGTCCAAACCAACATTTTGGTCAGAGAAGTGGGATAAAGACCAATTCTAAGAACCATCTACCATTGTCACAAGTAACCAAGGCCACAGTTACTTTACCCCCTTTATGGTTTGTGAGGAGTCATTTCCCTTAATTTAACACAGGGAGGACTGCTTACCTAATTCATCTTTTGTTTCAGTCCTGTTGTGACTGGCTCAGCTGAAGGGTTGCAGCTGCCAGGCACAGCCCTCACGTGCAGCCTGGGCCAAACTGGGCAAAGCTGTGGGCCTGGCTGGAGAAAGAGGCTTTGGAGGTGAGACATGCTCAGAAATTTCCCTGTCTGGCTCACCACCAGCACTGCGTGCTGCAGCACTGAAATCAGCTGCAACAAATGCTTGCCTTCTCACCTAAATACCAAAAAAGCACTATTACAGTGAGATGAGCCAGTTTACTCTACACAGTAAGTGAAATTCCTGTGTGTGATTTCTCTGCTCCAGATGTGTGTGGCCTTGGGTGGGAAGAAATTCTTCCCATCCCATCAGGAAGTAACAGTGTCTCATTTATGAGAAGAGCATAGAATTTGGAAAGTTGTTATTCTGAATATCTGTAAGCAGTTTTCGTGCATTTCTTTCACATGTGACATTTTCTGGATTACTGAAGACACTTATTTTTTGTTAAATTTTGAAAGAATTTACATAAAACTCTTCTAATTGTACTACACTAAAAAGCAATTAAGTGTATGAAATTCCTTTTCATTATGAATCCATAGATTGTAAAAACTAGAAGCTGGTTTCCAAAGACACTGCTGATTTGGATGTCCGATTCCAGACAATCCAGTTAGAAGCATCTAAAATTAATTGACTTTCAGGAACTAATTAATAAGTATCATTTCACTAAAAGGGTGCTTCTTTAACATATTGCATGTTGGTATCATAAAATCATAGCCTGAGGTTTTAAGTTATGATGGAAAAGATATAATATCTGAGGAAAAGGTATCATCATTCCTTAAAGAGCCAAATTGCCTTTTAAAATATGTGGTATCATGTTTCTTGGCTGGACTAATTCCTCCCATGTCATGGAATATTATCTGCGTTCTCAGAGCTTGTCCAATGCTCAATGGATTTTTCTCTATTATATCATGTGAAATGCCTTTTACATACACATTGTAGTACCTTGCATTTGCTTAGTACAGCACAATGAGCAGTGTATATTTTCTAGAAAACCTGTCTATTCCCTCTAATGCCCATGTATTAGGAGTAGTCATGTGTGCAGGCATAGCAATGCAAGCCAACACTACCACTCCCACACATGCAGTTCTGGGACATTTAGCATTAAAAAACATAAATGTTGGGCAATATGAGACTCTACACCTGTGGCTGTATTACCTGTGATCATTTTTAAAAAATTAAGGTTGGACATGAGTTGCAAGCAAGTGTTTTGAAATTTCCTTAATTATTCTATAATCACAAATGGCTGATTTTAAACATGACATGAACTGGACGTCTGATTCTTCTTACATGTTAGCCCTTTCAAAGTCTCACTGCCCTCTTTTATTTCTATTCCTCTTCTTGAATAAGTCATCCTTGGATCCTTTCTAGTTAACCAACAGAAACAGCTTATTTGATTCTTATGAGATATTTACATTGCCACACTTTATTTTGAGAGAAGAGCAGAGCTGTCAAAATGCCTGTCTTTCTGTTGACTGGCAAGAAGTCTCAGATATAAACGTTCCTTACAGCAGACATAAAAAGGTAAAAAAGAGGTAAGGAGAAAGCACACTGCCATTCAGTGTGCTCTCTGTGGAGAGAATTTAACGGCCCTCAGTACTGTGCAATAGCAATTCCTTCTTTAGAGCTGAGATCCCTAATCTATACTCTTCAACCCAGACCTTTCTGTGCCTTATTTTCTCCTGCTTTCTTTCCTTTTCCAAGGTGAAACTCCTTCTTAGGCAGCAATTTAATAGAATGAGAGAAGATAGTTAAAGACTTCAGAACCAGGGGTTTCTTTATTATAAAATTCCATAATTTCTTTTGTAAATTTATTTTCTATGTTTGATCTATGCATAAATCATGACTAAACAAGCCTAGGAAATATATGAATCTCGATATTTTGGCTTAGTACCAGTCTCTTACAAACTTTTCCTTACTTCACTCATCCAAAACAATCTAGAACTTCAGCCAGGGCTATCTATTTCTATATTCAGCCTATGATGGAAAAAGAGCTGACAAATATTAACAGCTATTCCATAATTAGGAGACAATGAAATTAAATACCTCCAGATAACTCCAGTAGATTTTAATTATTTTTCCCCCTAAATAAACCTGAGGAATTAAAACAAATCCCATTTAGATAGGCCACGTTTTAGGGGACAGTTAATGACAGAAACAGTAATTACAGGAAAGGCTACCTCAAAGAGCCCGAGTTCCACATCAGTAACAAACTGTTACTGATGAATCAAGAAGATAAGACTACCTTTACGGAAAAACGGGAAAGGGTCTAAAAACAGATATTCCTGTTAACAATAGGAAAACATCTGGAGAAAAGCCAAAGTCTCATTTATTTGTGCAGCCTTTAGGGATGAAAGTATAATGTATGGTTGCCATGTTAGGAATATGAGAAAGCAAATTAGTAACTAAGAGGCTGTTTAAACAGAAATCTATCTTAAAAGGTAGCATGTATGATTCCCAGGATTTGTATGTGATGAGGCTTTTGTAGTGCTTATGTGGATGGTTTGAGGATGTTTATAAAGAGACACACAAAAGTGGTTTTTAGTATAAGAGAGAGAGAGAGAGCACTGTAAGGAATCTGACTTCCTGTCACACAATTGAGCAAATTGTGTGACAGGAAGGAGAAGAAGTGTATTAGTTTTCTGGTGGTAGGAGAAGAGAAGAAGAGAAGAGAAGAAGAGAAGAGAAGAAGGCTGCTGGAATCTGCAGCTGGCCTGAGCCAGAGGAATTATTTTGTTTGTTATAACCTTGCAAGTTTCCATGTGTTTGTTTCCCTGGGGGCAGGAGCTAAAACCTGTTGTGATGTGATAGTCCTTGACTTCCTGGAAGAAGCAAATAGCCCACCAGATGACTGATAGCCTCAGCACACTGGGGTGGCCAAACCACACACCTCCTACAATCTCCTGTCAGTCAGTGGGCAGTGTGATAAAAACTTCACTACAATTCATTGGGAATCATTGGGACTGCTGGGACTTAGCACTAACACAATTTTTGGAGAGGGATGGATAGTTGAGCAGCTGTAGAGCAGAAGCAGAGATGATAGTTTGGTGAGGACAGAAGTAGCAGACGGCTTAGTGTTGCACAATGCTGTCCCGAGGGAGACGCAGTGATAACCACAGAGTCGAAGCGGGAAAAGAGGAAGTTTAATTTTTTCTATAACTTATATAGATTTCTAAAAGGAAGACCAGATTGGAAGACTGAGGTTCAACCTCTTCAACTTCACTGGTCTTAGGAAGTGTCCATCAAGATTCCCTTCACAGAAAGGAATCCGAAAAACATGATAACAGTTCTGTAAACATTACTTTGTTTACATGAAATTTCTGACTCCAAGGCTAAAGGCTGGAAAACAAGGCGACAGCTTAGGTCTTGTGACAGCCCGGGGTGAGCTGAAAGTGGCAAATTCAGGCACAATTAACAATGAACCCCACAAGTACATCAGCTGGAATTTTTGCTGCCTTGTAGGATGAAATAGGCCTATGTGTAGAGAGAACTTGATGGTGATGGAAGGTATTCACTACAGCTGCTCTCTGTTGGCTGGAGCTAGAACTAGACACACACAGGAGTGGGAAGATCGATGTGTTCCTTGCTTTTGTCAACTGATAACTTCCTGGATTCCTGTATTAGGAGAGTCTTAAGTTTTTACCTCACCATAAAATGAAATGCCGAGAGTATCATGTCTGTAATTTAACAATAATCATGAAGCCGGTAAGTGTAGCTTTGTTAAAGTAAGACCTGGTTAGGTCACATCTCTTAAAAGTAAATGAAAAGGAAAGATTAAAGTGAGTTCAGCAGCAAACGATTATCTTTGGCCACATGCTATCAACTGAGATGGCCTTATGCCTTTAAGTCTAGGTTAATTATGGTTTTCTCCAACAGTATCCAATTACATGACGAATAACCTTGGCATCTAAGGCAGGAACCTCTGAAATGCGTCACTTCTTACCTCAAGAAGACTGTTTATCAGAGTTATCAGTGCTGGCTGCTGAAAAATCAGCTTGCTATTGTTACATTCCCATTCAGAGCACGCTGTCTTCCAAAACATCCGAGCAGACCTGACAGACTGACGGCTAGGAGTGCTTTGACATACTCTGCCAGAGGGAACTCCTGGGGGGAATAAGCCAACTGCATTCATTGCACTTCCTCCTTTGTAGTGTGTGGTAACTGAAGCTAGGGAATCCAGGGGAAGTCTCTTCTGTGAGAGACAAAGCAGCAAATACATATAAGAAATATTCAGGTCATATTTCTGCTTTGCACTTATTTTACTCCAGGTACTTATTAGGCCAGTGGTTGCAAATTACAAGGACAAAAATATCTTGCACTTTGGAAAAAAAGGCTTTTATATACAGGGATCACTCCACAATCACTCCACAAAGAGAGAAGCATTCAATTTCTGACTAGCCTTAGAACCCATAAGCAACAAAGACTGAAAAGCATAATTGGAACAAGTGTTATCAATAAAATGCTTCACAAGAATAGATTAGAAGATGATGTAGTTTGTACAGTGACATCTTGTACTGTCTTAGAATAAGAAGCGTCACTATAAATTGGAAAAAGAAGCCATGAACTTAATTACAGAATTGTTTGGGATATTCATTAATAGAAATGACTATTTGATATATTTTATTTATTTATCAATTTAGTGCTATATAGTGCTCTCATTAACCTGGAAATTGCACTTAATATATATGTCCTGTTTGAATCTTGGGTTAATGCTTTAGAAACACCTGCTGTCCCAAAGAAAAATTATCTTACCAGCCCTTTGCCAGAAAAAAATAAGATTTTGGCTCATAGCTAAAAAAACTTTTGTTAATAATTAAAGAATATTGATGATTAGAAGCAGCCTACAGCTGCTATACATGTCTATTACAGATGAGATCTATCAGTCTCTGTTTCTTAGTGAATGTGAAAACATGGCATAGGTCATCAAGATGTTGTGGACTAGGTCCAATAAATGTTCCTGAACTGGGATTTTGGAATTTAAAATAGGATTTTGTGCTTACATCCAAGGATAAGACCCTGAAAACTCCCATTTCACTTTTGTTTGACATTGAAAATGCTTCAACACTCTGCCTGGTGCAAATTTCTTGCTTTGCTTTTTTGCTTTCTAACTTTAAAACCCAGTTGGTGTCTGAAAGATTTGAGTAAGAGCGTACTCAAAAGAGCCTCAGATTGAAACAGAGATCAGAACCACTGCTGCTTTCCATCCTGTTTGCATCCAGGTTTGGGGTTTTTTTTCCCCCAGAAAAGAAACACTTTTTCTGGAGTTCCCTTGGGTTCACTCCAGTTGTCGTTCTCATTACCTGCCGGTACATCTCCTCACAAGCTCTAGCAGTGACCACTACAAAATAGGATCAAGAAGAAAAGAGATGCCTTTTCTTTATATGAAAATAAAACTGAGCATGGAATTATATATCAGCTTAGCATTTATAAGGGTTATCCATAAATTGGGGGAGCAGGTTTTGTCTTGGGTTATGGAACCAAAAAATGTGTATTCTATTTCATCTGTTGAAAGCAGTTGGGGAAATGTGTTTTTTTTTCTTTATCTCTTGTAACTGCGGTGAAGGGGGGTGGAGGCTTTCTGATAATGGCCCAGCTGATAAGACCGGGTGGGGCAGTGTTTCTTATCTCTTTCAGCACTCATCCCCCCACCACAGGGATATCTGCTGATAATGGCCCATTAAGGCTCCCCAAGCACATGACACATTCCATCATCCCAGTGTGAGATGCTCCAGCCAGTGTTGAGGGGAGCCTGGACGTCCTACCTGGATAAAAGGGAGCCTGAAATCCCCAGAGAGTCAGTCCTACACTGGATTCCTCAGAGGAAGACTGGACCCATCTCATCATCACTGGACTTTTTCTACAGGATCATCTCTACTCCACAGAGCTACATCTGTTACTCCAGAAGGATTCATCTGGACTGCTTCTAACACCCT
>VZUI01054321.1:0-20028 GCA_013401135.1 Cettia cetti
CACCCCTACCCCTGCAGGGGCTGGGTGGGTAGGCATGAGAACCAGAGCGGGGTGGGTGGATGTCTGGTAGGGGGTGTGGCGGCCAGGTGTTGGAAGGGGGAGGCGTGGGAACCAGGAAGTGGGAGGGGGGAGGGCTGTCTGGGGGGGACAGGGTAACTGTGGGAACCAGGATTCTGACATCGGGAGGCGGGGTCACAGTATGACATCAGACAGGGTGGGAACATGTGGGAGGGGGTGTCTGGGGGGAGGAAGGGGTTGTAGGGCCAGAAGGGGTTGGGGGAGGGGACATGAGGGCGAAAGGGATTGTGGGAAGAAGAAGGGTACTTTGGTGGATGGGCCATGTGCTTTCCGCCATGTTTGGTGTTATCCACGAGGTCATGGCTATATTTCTCAGAGTTAGCAAGGGATGAACTTTTGGGTACAACATCTGGGAAAGAGGGATATGGGGACAATTCTCTAGTAGTCTGCGCACAACCACTAGAGCCAGGACGCAGGAGGAGAGGTGAAGGGCCAGGAAAGCTGTGGCCACTTTCTAGCCAGGCTCCCTGCGTTTGTCAGGCTGTCCCGCACCTCTCCTTCAGCTCAGGGGCAGAGGGAACGGTAAGAGGGGAAGGAAAATCGGTGGGAGGGGGATTTTTTACTGGCAGTTCGTCCATGTGCTTTTCACTTCTCTTTTCTACTGGCTTTCTCTCTAACTCCTTTTCATTCACCCTTTTACGAATCTTAAGGAACACTGGGAGGAATTTATCAGCTGTTTTATCTCCAATTTCAACCTGTCTTGTTAAAAATGCCCCAACTTTGTCCCAGGCCAAAACAGAATCTACATTTTGCTTGGTGAAATCAGGCATGTTGAGAGAAAGCCAGTGAACGAATCGCTGTAATTTTCCCCTTGAGATCTTAATATCCCCACCATCTAAAGCATCTAGGATTTGGGAATATAAGCCTTTTTGCTGTGCAGAGAGCTTTGACCCCATTTCCAATGTTAAAATGCTGTCTGCGCAGTTTTTATCTACCTCTTTGCAGCACAAAACCAAACCACAAACACAACCAAGCTTAGAAAAAGGCTCGGTTTCTCCTCCCCTCAGCTGTGAAGTAAGATGGAGAAACCACGTGTCAGGGAAGCCCGCGGCTTTTAAACTGCCGCTGCCAGCTGCTCAGACACTGCTGCGGCCACTTGGCCACCGGAGCCCGGGGAAAACCTGCAAAAACTGCGAGCCCTCGCTGCCTGAAATGGCAGAAAAACCCGTCCGCGTTTAGCCCGTGCCCCCCCTGCAAAGCGACTGGAAGCTGGTGCCCCGCCCCTGCATGCCAAACACAAAACCCCCACCCACGTGAAGTCCTGCCTTTCCTAAGAACGAGGCTTGTGCTCTGCTACCCCCACACACTTGGGGATCCAGGGGGCCCCAAAAGTACTCACCCCTTCCTTCTGGGACTTCAGCTGGTCAGAACGTACTGCAAAGAGTCTCTTGTCCAGGACCGATCCGTCTGGGTCTCGACGGGTTCCCAGTCCAATCCCTCTCCAAAGCACCGTGCAAAAAACGGCACTCCTGGTTTGGGCGAGTGATGGTCCAAAGCTTATAAAATCTACCAATTTTGAGTGGAAATCCAGCTAACCACGTGGGGTCTCAACCATACGGGAAGCCCTGTGTTGGGTGCCAATCTGCCCCAGTTCCCACTCACGAGGGTCCAAGCCTGGCTAGCAGATCAACCTCGGAAGGAAACCAGGGCGAGGACAAAGGCAAAAGACAAAAGGCGCTCTCAGTTCCCCAGGAACAGTCCTGCTGTTTTAATGCTGAACCTACACCATGCAGTCCTGGGGATCCAAAAAGAGAGAGGTAGTTACCTCCTCAGAACCAGGTTTTATGCCCTCGGTGAAGGAGGGAGGAGGGGAGAGGGTCTGCCGGCCAATGGGGGCAGACCCCAGGAGAGGTGGACACCAGGTGGTGTCAGGTATACAGGTACAGGGGTTTCTGGGAAGGTGGGTTTTACAAACACTTCTATAAACAGGAAGACAGTGCAACAAGAACTAGCTACATTTGTGCAATACAACACATCGCTGTGATCTTGCTGAGCTTCTCAGAGTTGTTTTGCTGAGTTAAATCTGGTGCTCAGAAGAGTGGGTTTGCTGCTGTATTTTTCAATTTTCCTACATCCAGCTGTGGATTGCCATTACTTACAGCTCCTGGATAATAGAGGCTGAACCACACTGTGCTTTTTAAATTCTCCAGTATATGCATACTTGGTCCAAACCCCATCAGGACAGTACAAGAGGCAGGCTCAACTCTGTCAGCAGCAGAGACCAAAGTAGGCTCAAATTTTGAAGAAATTATCTCTAAAGTCCTGCTGGTTTTTGTTCTGTATGAGTCACACAAGATAATACACAGTTCAGAGGGGAAGGGGAATGGGGATAGCTCTAAAGCCAGGATTTTCTCCCCGCACTGCAATTTCCCTGTCATATATTACCTAGAGTTGTTCATAGGAGGGAAGGGGCAGGATATTCTGCCCTCAGCCCTAGACCAACAGAGTCTTGCCGCAAATAATTCAGTCTAACAATGTCTGCTTGGTATCACAACAAAAAAATAACAGACCTGGAACCCAAAATCAGGTTTTATTCTATAAGGATATGGAAATTATTCCCAGTGAAAACTCCATCAGATTTTTATCCAGCTATTCTGTGTACTGCAGCTGCTAATGGGTTTTCAGTTCACCTGTTTCAGTACTGGTGCAGAAACATGACTATCTCAACCAACCTCCAGTGAGGACCTAACTGGCCTAATCATCCAGGGTTTGCAATTCAGTGAAGCAAATACTTTCTTTAGCAGCAAGTAGATCAGATCAAACCGCCAGGGGCTTGTCTGGAGACACTCTCACCTTTCCTAATCAGTCCAGAATCCCCAAATATGCAGCCATGGAAGGGTAGTGCTGAACCTAGCATGTATGGAGTTTAGAAGCAGTTTAACTGCAGACTGGAAATGAGGAAAAGCATGGAGATTTAGAACATGAGCAATCTTGCACAGGGAATGAGGGGAGGGAGGGCAGAGTGTGCCATGCACACAGACAGGCTGCTGAAGGTCAGCGTGGGATGAATGGATGAGACACAGAAGTTTTCAATCAATTACATGGCTAAACAGACAACATTTTTTCCTGGGAGGTAAAAGGCCACCAGGCTGGGACCATGCTGACGAGAGCACGGGGCAGTGTACAGAAAGGGAGCCTTAAGCTGTGCACACTGCCCTTCCTGCCACCAACAGCACAGGCAAAATTCTTCAGATTTGAGACTTATCTGTTTCTCCTAGTCTGGACATGTTTGCTTTCCTGGATGCCCGTCAGGAAAAGCAGTGGTGTGTGACTTGCTGCAACCTCCATGCCATTCTCTGGGCAGGACATGGCCTCTTGTAAGGCCTTGTCTGTGCTGTGATCTGACCAGAGTGCAGGCCTTTTGGTCATGCCATAAACACATTCCTCAGTTTTACAACCAGGAATGGCATCCTAGAAACCCAGTGTTGGGAGCAGTGCTTTACCTTATCAGTACAGGTAATTCTTTTAATCCCCATCCTGTTGTTTTTTCCCCATTCTTTACCTGTACTACAATTCAGGCTACACTTCAACCTTAGTGTTTCTGTTACACACTGTTACACACTTACAAGTGGGATAATCGCTGTGCTCTGCCTCCTTCAGACATTCACTAAGAGGCTGGAAGATGGGTATTGCTCTTCAAGGAGGCTGCAGACTGACTGGAAAGAGTCCAGATTGCAGACCTAAAAGGTAAGATGGAAGAATGAGAGTTTGTTCAATCTAGAAGTGGACAGACCAAAGGGACACAAGGTAATGATACATGAATCACCTAAATATCACAGCCATAAAAGGCTGCAGTTACAGAGAGGAAGATGGCAAACTATTAGTGTGGGTAAGGACAAGAAATGTTTGTCCTCAATTACACTAAGTAAGGATTAGATGAGGCAGCAGACAAGATTTTTTCAGCTGTAAGATCATGAAGTGCTAGATTGGATCACCTGGAGAAGAGCTTATCACTTTGAAGAGCTCGCACTACAAATATAGTTTATCTGCCTCTGCCTTGGAGCTCGGTGAAGCTCTAGAGGGCCTTTCTGCATTCCTTCAGAGAGGGTTTCTTTTGGGAGAGGGTGAAACAGGAGTTTAAAATTCAGCTTTGGTCTCCACATTTGTGGAGATTTGTGGCTGAATGTTGGGTGCACGGTGTGTCCTGATCCTAATGATCCCACCTGGCTGCCTCAGGGACAAACACCCAGCTCCAGCTGATTAGCAGGGACCCACTGGCTCTGAACAATCCTCACCTTCCCACTCTTCCCAACCTTTGTTACCTTTGGACCACTGCCATACACCAAGCTAGGCTACATCATCAAAATGGTTCACTTCTATTTTATTTTTTTTTAGCTAAATGGATTTCCACCTACTCTGCAACCCTGGGGCAAAAGGAAGTTGATTTTCTGGCTGGAGACAGCAGCTCACAGTGACTAGTCCCAAGGGAAAAGATTATATCAGTCTTTCTGAGTTTCCATTTAATTGTGTTTACTGAAGAATGCATAACATTAGAGCTTTGGCCAAACCTGTAAAAGTAAATAAAGACAATTCCAGCCTAATGTTAGAAAACTGACCCTTGGATTATTTCTGAGCTCACTTCTTCCAAGAGCTAGAATAAACCCTAATGTGTATGATGTGAAATAAGGAGCACTGGACTCATACCTTATTATTTCAGCAAAGAAATGTGTTTGCTGTAGGGAGAAGGCACCTCTCCTCCAGGTGACAGGCCAAAGACATAACAGCCCCTTCTTCCCAGGGCTTGTTTGGTAACCCCTCTGTAGCTCAGCAGATTTCTAGTGACCTTCTCAGGAGGACATGCTGCAGAATGTGCTGTGTAACAAGGCAGCAGAAGGGGAGATGCTCCCCAAAAGGGGTCAAGGCAGGAGAGGAGGATGTCCCCAGCACTCGCTGTGTCCTCACTGAGGGCACCATCCCATAGCACATTGCACAGGGACCAACTAGTGGCATCCACAGCCCTGGGATGGATCAGAGCAGGCCTATAGAGAGGCCTAGAGAGAGATAGGGTTGGAGACAGATGAGCCTACAACAAAGCTCAAGACCTGAGTTTAAATGGAGCTCCTGATCCATGAGCAGAGGGTGTGGCTGGGGGCCCAGGTGGGGCTGGTTGGGGTAGCTAAGTGTGTCATGTCTATGCCCTCAGGGGCTCTGATACACTGCCCTGTACCCTGAGCCTGCTCCAAGACAGCTGAGCCATCCCTGCCCTCCCTCCGTGCTCTGTCCAGAGGCTATGGCAACCATTGGCTGCTGGCTGGTTCCTCTGATCCTTTCCAGCCTCTCTTCCCCCTGGCCAGTGGTGCTGGTTAGGGTCCTGCTGACTCCTCCTGTGCTTTATGAGCACACCTTGCAAATTGTTCACAGCAACCCTAACATGGCCATCTGCCCAGTACAGCCCCATTAGCCAGCAGCTCTCTCCTTGGTCTTTAATGATTCAAACCTCAAAACCATTTGTCATGCTATATCTTCTTTCCCAGTGAGTAAAAGTCAATCAGTGTTTTCAACTTTGCTCTGAAACAGCTTGGCTCTCTCCTGCTTCTTTATGCTACCGGGAAACCATCTACAATAATGATTTCCTTGGATATCTAGTGCTGTGTTGCAGTGAATTACAAGCTCTCTAAACTTCCCTCCCTGTGTACCAAACACCTTACACAGAAGCCATGTTTTGCTGCCAGAAATTCCACAATGAATTGGGGTTTGAATTGTCATATGGCTGGTTTAATTAATCTTCATACTCAAGAAAAGAAATGTGATTTTGGCTTCCAGACCTTATTTCCTATTTCAAACATGAAAATCTTAATCCTGTCTTAATAGAGGAATAAACTCTTGAAAAACAAAACCTCCAAAAGATCTGCTGAGTCAAAGCACGAGGGAATCCTGTGGCTATCAGTGAGCTCTGGTGATGTGCTGTAACCCCAGGGCCCTGGCCAGCATCTGGTCACACAGCCCAGGCTCCCTGTGAGTGATGGCCTGCAGCCCACAGGGGCTTCAAACAAGGGGCTTTGCAGAAGCAAATCAGCTCCAAACACAAGCTCAGAGTCTCTTGTACTTGTCCATGTGAGGACGTAATAAGACATTAAAACTTGACTGGCACATGATAATTGTATTAGAGCTGCAAGGGTTTTAAAATTAAAAGACAGTAATGTTCCTAAAATGAAATATTCAAAACTAGTGTTTTCTATCATATTGATATTTTGATTAGAAAGAGTAGCCATTAATCAGAGCTAACTGAAACTAAGTAAGATTTTAAAAATTAAACTATTTAATTCCCTGGCCATTTTTAATTAAAGAAAGCAATTCAATTATTAAATAAAATCAGATGTGCTTAGGTTCATTGCTGGTCAGCAATGAGTTTATACATCAACTGAAATTTCATAGAATCCTGGAGTGGTTTGGGTTGGGAGGTTTGTCATACCACTCTCTCATGAGCAGTAGATTCACAGCAGGTGAGTGGTATCCCTGAGCTCCTTGACTGAAGTTTCCTACACCCCCCACACGTGTCAGCATCTTCCCTTCCATGTTGTGAAAGAGCTGTGAATGTCCTTCTTTTTGTAAATCTACTCTCTTGGGCAGTTTGTAGTGTATCACCTGCCTCAGAAAGCCCCCACAATAATTCGTGCTCTATGGCTCATGGACAGGCAGGGATGTGGGTTGGTCTTTGAGTCCATGGCACCCTTTCTGGCACCTCATAGGACAAGCTCCATGCAGTGCCAGGCTCCTGGTGCTCTGCTGAGTGGGCCCCCTGGCATCCACGTCTCCTGGCTGGATGGGGCTGGCCCTGGGAAACAGCACCTGGGGCACAAAGCAGAGTCACTTTTGTGGAGAGCAGCTGCTGTTTGGATGGGGCCGAGCGTGTGTGCAGGGAAATGCTTGGGAGGGTTTTGCTCATCTCTGATTCAGCCTTGAAAGTAGCTGGCAAAAGTCACCAGGCCTGGCTTCAGGCCCAGTTCACACCATTAGAAAAGTATTAGCTGAACTTAATAGGAAAATCAACATTAAGCAGATAGGAGCTGGTACAGTTGTTAAAAGACTGTGTAGTGTTTTTCCATGGCAGAAGCCCAGCCTAATGGAGGGCTTCCAGCACCCAGAGCAGCCTCCAAATGAAGGCTTAATTGGCCTCTGAAGACACTCATATAATTACAAACATTTCTAATGGAGCATGAAAAATACAAGAGCCTGGGATTGGGATATGAAGGGAAGAAATTACCTCATTCATGTCAGAAAACAAAGCAAAGCTGCTTTACCTTCCTCCTTACATTGAAATCTTCTTCCAAACTCCTGCCCCAACAGCAGACTCCTGTCAGGTGCTAATTTCCAGGGCAGTGCTAAGACTTAGGGGAAATCTAACACAAGACAAAACTTCTGCTTTCTCCTGGCTGTGGGGGGCACTGCTCTAGGCCTCTCACCCCCAGATGGACACTGGGTGGACTCTGGGATGGACTTTGACTTTCCACTGCTGTTGTGCAAAGTGCAGCCCTTCCTGCAGCAACACAGCTGATTTGGCAGAGGATTTTTTGTTTGATTCTGGTTAACTTCAGCCAAACGTCCCCCTTGATTTCTGTTCACAGCTGCTCCCTGGAACACAAGCCTCTGCCCATTACTCAGGCACAGCAGCATCATCTGTAGCACCTGATTCAGCCCGAGTCACGCACATTCCCTGCCAAACCATGGAGCTGCAGCCCCTGGAACATCTGTCCCAGGGCAAACTGGTGGAGAGTCCAAGGTACAGCTCCTCAGCTGCTATGCTGGGTTGAGGCAAAGATCAATGGGGTTTGTGTTGATTGTTGGTCTATGATTTTCTGGTTCACTGGGGGCAATTTGTTGGCTTGTTTGTTTGTTTTCAGGAAGAATCTCAAGTCATTCTGACAGAGTAACCAAGGTCTGGAAGGGACCAGAACCCATCTGCTCCAACACCCACAAAGAGCAAGGAGAGATGGGGCATCCTGTATCCTTTCTATAGATTAGGTGGCATCTGCTCGCACCAAAAGGAAACTTCAATCAGGAATGTTAGGAAGGATCCAGAGGCAGTTCAGCTTTAATCAAGAAGGCTTCCTCCCTGTACATACAAGCAAAACAGCTGTACCAGAACTACACCCAGCCTTGTCCAATTAGCCATGCCGTCATTCCAGCTATTTAGCCTACTCAGAGCTTTGAAAGGCCACAGCAATATTGCTCATTCTTTCAGTATCAGTTCAGACCACACTGCACCACTTCACTTTATATTTTATCCCAGTTTTTATCACTAAGGCCAAGGTCAGGAGCTGTGTACGTCCATCCAGCTATGTACACCTCTGTTGCCAAAGCTCACAGCTGCTACTGTAGGGAGAGGAAAAATTCAGGAGAAAAAATCTAATGGTCTTGTAAGGAAGGGGAAGGGATGGCACAGGGACTACCAGGGCAGCCAGAAGGGCAGCAAAGAGGCAGCAGCCAGCTGTGTGCCTGCAGTAGGATAGATAAACACCACTGAGCAGCGCTCTGGTGCAGGCTGGTTTTCACCACACACCTTGTGGGATTTGAAAACTCATGGCCCTACACACACCTTGGCCTTCCCTCTTGGACCCTGCATCCCTCTCTTTGGAGAACTCCGATGCTCATTTCTCACGTGCCAACACACACCTAATACAGTGTCCATACAAAGCCTCTGCATCACTCGGACTGGGCATGAGAGATAAGAAATTTCCATCCTCTCCAAGAAACTGATTTTGGCTGGACTTACTCAGCCTCCTGTCACTGCTGTGGCATTCATCTGCAGTTACACAATGACAAATGGGCACTGGTCACTGGACCACAATTTTTTCATGTGACTAACATGATTTGCCAGCAAATTCTGTCCAAGAATTCTAACCCTGCACAGGCCAGACTGTGTCAAGAAAGGCTGCAGGATAATTTCACATGTAGCATTTGTGATCTTAGGGGGCACCAGCCAATCTGCTGAAGCAGGCAATATTCAAGCAAAAGGAGAGCATCCTCTCCCACTCAGGAAGATGGTGATTAACAGCTACAGTTTCTGCAGCACAACCTGGACACAGTCAGCCCCAAAGCAATTACTTTTTCCTTGGATTTGTTGGGTTTTACTTTAACAGCTAAAATGCTAACATTTGATCAAATCACGCTTGGCTAGAGCAAGACCTGTCATGGGCTTAACTGCCCTCAAGTGATGATAAACAGAAAGTGCAGATAAGTAAGTCACTTGAAGAGGAGCACGTTTTTGCAGCAGACTGAGTGAGACTTCAGAGAGGCTTATTTGTGTACAGGAGGCTTTCCTTCACATGTCCTACGAACAAGCCTGGGATTTTACTTTGAAGTATCTGCTCTGGTTCTTCCCCAAGGGCTTTCTGGGGTTCCCTGTTTTCAGCTCTGCTCAGATAACCATCACACCAGCTAAATGAGTGCAGTATGGCAAGCACTGAGGCAAAGCAGTGCCAGATGATCCTTCAGAAGCCAGAAAAAGACCCCAGCTTCCAGCCCACCTGCTTTTTTACAACTGAGATGATGTGGGTTGCTGCACACACTCAGGTGCAAGATAATGACTCCAGATGCAAACATCAAAGGAACAGTTGTGTCTTTGGACACGTCTGTACAGCCCAGCCACAAAGTAACAGAAACAGAAATAAACAGGGCCTGTGCCATCAACACGAATGGAGATTTGTCATTGGTGGGTCTGTCACTGGAAGAGGATTACCAGGAAAGCAGTGCATGATCACTCAGCTCTAGACACTAGAGATCCAACAGAAGCAAGAAGGTGATAAGACCATCCAGATCATTCTCAGCAGGAACACAAGGGTTCTCTGATACAGATGATCTTTAAACTGAGAGTTGATGGTCTGAGTTTGCAGAGTCATGAGGGTCAACCATTTTGCCCCCTAGGCAGTGACAAGGATCTTCACATCATGACACATGTTGCTGTGATGAGTTGGTGTGAACCAGACAGCTAAACTGCAGATACAAGGGAAGTCTGAAAGGAGGCGGGGGCCACGTAGGGTTCAGCCTTTCCTCCCAGGCTACTTGTGATAGGACCAGAGAACAAAGTTTTAAGATGTGCCAAGCAAGGTTTAGATTGGATATTAGGAAGAATTTCTTCACAGAAAGGGTGATTGGACACTGGAATGGATTTCCCTGGGAGGTGGTGGAGCCACTGCCCCTGGAGGTTTGAACGCTGGACACGGCCCTCAGTGCCATGGTCTGGGTGACAAGGTGGTGTTGGGTCATGGGTTGGACTTGCTGATCTCAGAGGTCTTTTCCAAACAAATTGATTCTGTGATTCTGTGTGACACAGAAGGGATCTGCTAGAGCTGTGGGATAGACACATGGGGGTATCAAAGCTGCTCTTTCGCTGGCTGCAGGTCTGACCCTGCTCACAGAGAGCTCTAAACCTCCAGGGAAACCTTGACAGGGCAGGCTGTGGCTAAACCATCTCCAGAGAAGAAATAGAGCATGCTAGTGAAAGGGAAGAGGGTGGGTGGGCTGGGAGGAGCTGTGCCCAGAGTGACACTGGGAGCTGCAGTCCCTCGCCCCCCATGGCTGTGCCTCAGCCAGTGCCCTGTGCTGGAAATCAGGCTCTGTGTTTCCTGGGAAACCCCAAACAACTGACTCCTTTCACCGGGGAAGCACCTGGGAAGAATATTTCTAAAAGATCAGACTACTGCATGGATTATTTCTTAGTCCTTAAGAAAGGCTACTCTATACATTGCTGCTGAACCAAGTCCCCCTCATCAGTGTGAGCTAGGGAGGATGGAAGGTATCAGCAGTAGAGGAACGCACACAGCTCTTTTGGGTATGACTGGAGAACATGTGGGATGTTGATTCCCAGGCAGAGGTGTTCACATCCCCTTTTTGGGAGGCAGAAAGGACGTCAGAACTTTTCCAACAGAGGGAGCACTGGGATGTCACCCTGTTCTCTTGGTATTCTTTCTAAGCCTTTCTGATAGCTTACATATTTGGAGTCAAATTCTCACACACTTACTATAAACAATTCTATGTTGTTTACCTAACAAACTCTATTGTTGACATTTCCTCCTGGTAGGAGGGACAATTGATGAACATTTTCTCAGACTAGGAGGATTGAAAAGGTTGAACCTCAGTCTTCCAATGTAGTCTCATTTCTGAAAATCTATATAAACTAAAAAAAAAACTAAACTTCCTCTTTTCCTGCTCTGACTCTGCTGTAGTGTCTGCGTCTTTCTTGTGACAGTAGTGCATCACTGGGACAGCCATGAATACTGTCAGCCATCACCTGAGGTGCCTTATTTTTGTGCTGGAAGAGCTGGGTGCCCGTATTTCCATCCTCTGGGCAACATGTATCTACATTGTCTGGATGAGGCTGGAATTTGATAGTCAGAAAGCAAACGTTTTAATCTTGGAGACTATTCTGGGTTAAAAAAAAAACAAAAACCAAACCAACAATTTACTTAGCTTCAGTGAAAATCTCTAAATTAGGATTTGAAAGGTGCTTGTGGATCAAGTAAAGCAAGGGGTCTCCTGATCTGCACACCTTCCCTAGGAATTACAAAAACTGGCTTGTGGTCACTGCAAACTGGAATTGAAATTGTTTCATACATGCCACAAGGACACATTTCAGATCAATGGTCTGTCCTCAGGCAATCTGTGCTTATTGGCAACAGCTGAAATGCAACATTTGTGTTAGATTTGGTATCCACAGCAAGATCAAACTTATTAAAGCTTCATGTTTATCAAATTGACAGCATAAGCTGATAAATGATCTGCTGTTTTCATTCAACAGAGAGACTAGAATAGCTCCCTTGCTAGTGTGCATACTGAAACTGCAAATAGCATGTTTCCTCTGTTTTGAGGAAGCATTTTTGGCAAGCTTTGCAAACTTATTTTTGTGATTCCAGTTATTTTAGCTGTGGCAGTAAAACACAGAGGAGAAATACAGGAGCAGCACATTGGGCCTGATGAGAATCTGGTATGAAAACCAGAGGCCACCAAGGACAACTCATGCCAAAGCTGAGAAGTGTATCATCAAACCCACAATAATAATGAAGCATGCCAGGGTAAAAGCCTGAAAAATTTGAGGAATGGATAGTGCCTAAAAGGCAAGGTATTTTGTCATGGTCATAACAGCAACGGGTGACAGTGAGGAATTCATCAAATCCATTCTGCTGCCTATGAAGTGCAGAATGAAGGATGGGTTCAATTGATTCTGCTGTTCCTGCTCACATCTGCTGGGTCCCAAAACATCTCAGATACACAACACCACGAGCAAATCAGATGAGATTTCTTGCATGACTGGAATTAAACACTCACACAAGGACTTTACTGGAGCAAAGCCTTATCTCTGCTATGCCTGAAGATTCCCTGAAGGCTCTCTAGGATTCACAGCCCTCAGCTTCTCACTGTGTTAGGTAACCAGCAAGTTTTCTTGAGGGTTCCTGCAAATCTGAAGAAATTGCATGGCAGTTTCAGGAAAGCTGCTGGTACCGTGACAGAAGGCTTTTGTTGGAAATTCTGGTATTAGCAAGGAGGAAGAGAGACTATGACTGACTGGTAAAGGCTGACAAGGAGTGTCCCTGCCTCGAAGCCAAACTCTCATTAAATTTCTAAGTTTGGGAATAGGAAAACTACTATTTCAAAACTTTCATAATCTAGGAAATAAAACTGTCCCAGCTTACATTTTAGAATACAGCTTTTTTCAATTCTCAAAAATCAGTTGAACCTTCATGGAAAATTTCTCAGTCATTCTGAAGACTGGAATGAAATGTGTTGTAATATTATTATTTTTACCTAATTTTTGTGATTAATGTCTTTGGGTAATTACTGAAGAGAAAAATCAGAGTGACATGTAGCTTTTAGATGCTGTCTTCTTTTGACAGGCTCTGAAGATAATATATTTACATATTCATATGGAAGTTTAGCTATATATTTTCAAGTTTTTTGGGTATTATTTTTTACTGCTCTGATGGGAAATCCACCATACCACTTTGTAAGCCCTAGGACAATTTGCCTCAGCTAAATCAGGGTGGGAGAACAAAGTGTTATCAAGAAGAAGTAACAATAAAATGTAGTAACATATAAGCTGAAAAAAAATACTGCAGAATCACTGTGGAGGTTTGACAGTGATTGCTCAGCCTGGGCTGCAGCATCCTGAAATATTCCTGATACTCTGACTGGAAAAGCAGGGTAAGGACATGCCTGCCATTGAGCATGTTGGCTCTGCTTAAACCACCCAGTGGTTCAGCAATAGTGGGCTCAGTCCTGGTGTAACATGGATTTTATTCCCTTGTGTGCTGTAGGGAGTTTGATTTTATGGTAATAGTCAAGATTAGGATTAGGAGTCACAGCCCTCTTGTACATGACTAAGCAACAGTCCCACACCTTTCCCAGAAGGACCAGAAAATTTTCAGCCCAATACTTGCTGCTGTTTGCTCCATTGCCATAGGTTGATAAAATCCCTCTCTTACAAAAAAAAAAACACACAAAAACCCCCCAAGACCAGGTTGTCATGTGAGGAGTCTTCCAGGTTTCTGTAAGACAGAAATAAATCCAGTAGTGCAGCAGGAAGGATATTTTGGGCAGAATTTAGAGAACATTCCTGCCTTCTGCATTTTCTGTGAATACCACACTGTAGAACCCCGCATTTTGAAAGAGGCCTGTGAGTGTGGAAGGTCAGGCTTTCCAGAAGCTGGTCATTAACACGCCACTGTCTAATGAGCACTGATGCCAGAGCTGGCTGCAAACACTGCGGGGGTTCAGCCAAGGAAGTGGCTGCCTGAAGATTAATAGTGACTGTGATGTATGTCACATGTAAATAGCACTAATCAGAGATGCCGGCTGGGAACCATGGGCCAAGCAGGAAATGAATACATCTGAGAGCTTTGCAGACTCACTTTCTTATTTTGACCTTTCAAAAGACCAAAAAAATTAATTCAGCTTAGCATGGATGTAAACACTTTCCCCAGCAGAAGTTCCGGTGAAGCTACAAAGATTCCCAAGCCTGTGCAACACTTGAGTTTTCATTCGGGATGGCTTAAAAAAATCGTTTTGCAATGCCTGGCTGGCAGACCCCAAAAGCAAAGCATAATGTTCCTGTTCTTAGTGCTTCATATCTGAAACAATGCAATTTTGTATTCTTTCTTTTAAACGGCAGCAAGAAAGGAGGGTTTTACATCCTGAATTGTGTGCAGGTGTCCAAAGGATTCTCCTTATCTAACTGAAGAATCTCACATGCCAACCCCCTCCCTTGGGATGCACCTTTTAAGGGCACTGTTATAAATATTAGATCAGTCAAAATTTCTGACAAAATGATTTATTGGAAATTTGAGTGATACAAAGAAATTAAAGCCACAAATAAAAGGGAAAGTTCCAAGCCCGGGGTCGGAGCTGGGTGAACAGGGATCCGGCTGCAATAGTGCGGGTTCTCCGCAGTTCACAAAGTCGTTTCTGAGAAGTCCATTTTTATACAGTTCTGGGTCGAAACTGCTGATGATTGGATTTTCTTGTCCTTCCTGGTCCTTTCTCCATATTCATAAAGGTTCCTTTCTTGGCATCCTGTCCATTGAGTAGATTTGTGGGGGGAGGGGGGGGGAGGCGGGGGGGGGGGGGGGGGGGGGGGGGGGGGGGGGGGGGGGGGTGGTCTGATTGGATTTACATGAACCCGGCATTGGGATGCACACACCTGGCCAGGTTGATAAGATCCATATCAAGTGTTGATGGCTCACTGATGGTGATCTTGTCCTTCCCTGAGAAGCCCATCTCCCCTTCTGGAACTGTCTTTTGTTCTACTTTGATTGTATCCGATGCACCCTTCCTGGCTAGTACTGATGTCCTTAAAATAGTTCTTTGCCAGGGCATGTTCAGATGCCAATTCTCTGACCAGGATGATTTTATACTCTTTGAGTTTTAATCTTATAACACGAATTACACTACCATACTGATGAATTATATTACCATACTTATAACCAACATTAACCTTGTAACATGAATTATACTACTATGTTTATAATAGGCACCACTAAACAAAGTCCCTGAATTAGCAGACAGCAAGCTCGTCTACTCGACATTTCCAATAAATCTCTTTTCCTTCTGGATTTGCTTCGTGGGAAAGAGAAAGAAAAAACAACCATAACTTGGATCATATTAAATTTTAGGTCCAATTATGGTTTCCAGTGAGGAATAAACAACATAAATATCAAGGCGTGATAAATTGGTCAGAAGTGATTGAAGAGCAGAATTAATAATTAAAACCAAATTAATTCAAAACACATAGTTTTAATTTTCAAGTTTTCAAAATGTCTTTACATAAAAAAGAAATTCAGAAATTCATGTTTTCAGTCCATGCTCGTCAGTGAAGTTTCTTTTCATGCTTATTTCTTTCTGTAAGAAAGAAAAATAAAAATACTCTTGGTTCTCGTTTTCCTTTGTTTTTCTTCTCATAAAGATGAAAATTGCTTCCCTTCAGCAGAAACCTAACCCACCAAAAGTCATAGTGGTAAGACTGGATTTGAATAAGAACAGTGCTGGAGCTCAGCTGTGCAGGAGCCTGGGCAATGCCAGAACATGAGAATGGAAACAGAGGAGGCAAAGTTTGCATTTGCCTGGGAAGTAAGAAAAAGCACTTGGAGAGAGATGCAGTGGGATTACTGACAAAGGAGGCTTTCCCATTTTGCTCCAGCTGTGCTCAGTCGGGGCTACACTTCTATTCAGTTGGACTGAAAGCATGATATTCTCAGTTGCAACACAATGTCCTTGTTGCTAACAATATTTCTTTCACCGAGAGCAGCTATTGTGTCTATACAAATCAACAATGACCTGATCATCAGCTGTGACAGGACCTTATCAAACACCAGCAGAAGCCAGTGCAGACACTTTTCATCCAAAGAAAAGGAAGGTCCAAAGGATCAGGACATCACCTCGTCATCATGCACTTTATGCTCTGTTCAATTTGACTTTTGTGTCACATGAAGATTGTTATTAAAATACATTTAGTAATCATCTAACCATTGAAAAATGTGTTTCTAAAAGTAATAGAATATCAACCCAATACTGTTCTTACATTTCAGAGAGAATCTTGATTTGAGGACATAAAAATTCATAGCCTCCTTCCCAACAGATTTGTGAATATATTTCAGTGGTTAGAGAAACAGTTGGGAATCAGGACATTTAGTTCTCATCACAATTTTCTTTAGAGCTTTCTAAATCTCTAGTCTTGTCATCAGCATAATATTCTGGTCTGCTTTTTCTGGTTTTAAAATAACTTATTTGTTTTCCTATGTTGTCATCTTGCAGCACCCAAAATGGCCCAGAAGCATTTACAGGGTCATTCATACTGTTGCTATAACTACTTTAGCCTACAGTGCAAAACAGGGATGCTGATTAGCACCAGCAGCAGTGCTGACATAACACAGACTGACTTGAAAGCAATTTGGCTGCTTCATGGTCTAGATTTAATACTACTTTCTATTAATGAGGGGAAAAAAAAAAGTGTGTGTTGGTGGGGGGGAAAGATTGTGATTATTCCCTCCCTCTCCACACTCCAGATCTCCAAGTGAATTATCGGGAGGTGCAGAGCACACTGCTGCAGGCAGACTGACATGATTGCTGCAGTGTAGTACAGAAATAATTCAAGTATCTAAGGCATAAAACCTTTAGGGTCATTGAAGAAGGAGTTGGACAGGCCCTTCAAACCATGGCTGGTGAGTGCTGAAAGAGGGGACACAGCTACTCAACCCCATCTAGAAGCTGCCTGGCACAGTGGCCACACATAATTCACTTCTGAATTATATTCCACACTCCAAATCTTTCTTAAACCAGCTTAGATGGGCTGTGGAGGCTACAATTAAAAATGTTTTCTGGAGCTGAAATAAAATTATGGCAGATGAGCACAGACATAACAGGTAAAAGAAGCTCATGTGACCACCACTATTGCAGAAAAGTGAAATAAAATCATGCAGTCTATATTTATTTACTTATTTGTAAAAGGCAGAATAAATTATAAAACACAGCTACAGTTAAAGCCAGTTCAAAATATGCATGATATGATGCATGAACCTTCTCTGAAATTGAAAATTAAGTTTAAGTTGTAACCCTGCTTCTTAAAGTCCCTTGGGTTACAAAAGGCCTGATTTTAAAATTTGTATCACACATGTAGCACATGAAAGTTTTTCAGTTTTTCTCTCTTAAAAAATAAAAAAATCACAATAGATAACATCTTTTTCTCCTTTTAATGTTTCACAAATTTGGATTCTTAGCAGAGTTGAGGGGTTTTTTATTTCTTTTGAATATTAATGTCTTCCATTCCCATCCTCCTCAGCTCCGTAAGAGAAAGGCCCAAGTGGGACTCCCACTAGAACTACCTATGTGAGTAAAACACAACAAAATTACAGGAGGTAAATGAGGTCATGTCTTCTCCTCGAAGCTCAGTGTCCTACCTGAGAAATCAAAATGAGACACTGCCATTAAAATCAAGAGAACTATTTAATTTTTAATCAATTAACTACTGCATTAATTTTATCCCTTTCCAATGCCTCGTTCAGCTAACACTGGAGAAGTTTCCTTATTAGATGTCTTGTTCCTTATGACACCTCCCACAGAAACTGAATTTAAAGCCAAGAAACTCAACTGATATCAGACTTGTATGTGAAGAGGTAATTTGTGCTGATCAACCACAAAGATTAACATATCTTAGCCTTATGCAAACTGAAATGAGAAGTTTTGGGTTATTTAGTAACAAAATAAAATTTTAAAATCCACAGGGTTTTTTTAACTAAAGACTTTCTCCTGGGTAGGAGGTTGCAAGTAAAAATAAATCCACAGACAGAGAAGTTAAAGAGGGATCATTTAGTGGATAAACTAAATCCAGCTTGAGGCTGGATGGACTGCCTCAGGGAGCTGAAGATAAGGTTGTATGTTATTTCATGTGACATTACTGTCATTAAGGTTAATTTTAGGAGCCTAGGGCATGTAGAGGTGTTTGGGACCACTGGCTGGTGTCACCCTACACTGAGCAGGAGCTGAGCTGTGCAGAACAGCCACTGCTCTGGGCTGTGGTTTGCAGCGTGAGCCCTGCGAAGCTGCAGTGTTACTTCTCCAAGTGACAAGGGCACAGCCAGAGCTGCCCTTAGATCCTGGTGTGGGCATGGCCGCAGTGGCCAGTGCGGAGCCACCTCCTGCCACCACCTCCTCTGGACATGGGACTTGTCAGGGCAGCCCAGGCTGCTGCAGCATGTGAGAGCCTGAGCCAGTGCGGACCAGGGGCGAGGGAGCAAAGGGAGCCTTGCCAGAAACTTCTCTAGAGGAAGATGGAGAACCCACTTCTTTTATTTCCCCAACTCAACATTTCTGCTTCAAAGGATAAATCCTATTACAAAGTCATGAAATCAGCGATTAAGGAAGAGCCACATAAGGCAAGCAAGCCTGGGTAAGTGTTCAGGTCATGTTGACCCTCCGAGTGCTCTGTTTACATGGAGGATTCTTCCAGCATAACTTGTGGGGGTGAATGTAGGGCACAGCTAATTTCATTTTTCAAGTGTTTATGAAAACTGCAGTCTTAGAAATTGTATGTGTAAAATATTAACTCTTAAAGAAGAGTTACCTCAAAGAACTCTTATTTTTTTTTGAGCACAAGAAACAAATCAAATTAATGATCTAAAAATACTAACAAAGAGAGGTTGCAAAAAGTTCTGAGAAATGCTTCTTTAAAGCGTGAATATGATCCGGGAAAGGTTTTTTCAAAAATTTCAAATGACAGGAAACAATACTTCCTTTTTTCTTTGTGAAACGTTAAAAGTAGAAGATGCTGAGCCAACTCTTTATGTTCTCTAATGGGAAGTTTGGCCCCTTCATCTCTAAAATAAATTAAAAAGGATGCTGAAAATGAATGTATTTCCATTTTTCTTTGCCAGTGCTTCATATGCAAATTTGTGCTAAGCTATGAAGAGAAGAACATTAATGAGAATATTATATGTAGGAGAAGTAACACCAACATAAGTGAAACAGGGAGATCTATAACACAGAAGCAGAGTATTCTTCGGGGGGAAAGACCAGCTTTCTACAGTGTTTCTTGAAAAGCTACTCCAATTCTGTTGTAGAGCTAAGCAGGAGAGAAATAGGCTGAGCCTGCTCCTGCAGAAACCTGAATTCCATGAAGGTGGTCACCTTGGCAAACCTGGAAACCTGCCAAAAGTGACAAGGTAAACATTGTAAAAGACTGAGATGGTTGGGGATTCCTTCCAACAAGCATCTGTGTGACTCAGGATGTTTCCTGTAACCATATGTGTGCATTCAGACTGGGCAGAGCAAGACTTTGAAAAGTTATCAGTGTAACCCAAGTATGCAAACACTACAGAATTACCTGGTATGCATCAAGGTAATCAGAATTTATTTTCACACCACTGGTCCCCATACACTTGCAGAGAGGTTTAAACCTTGTGCCAGCATCCTTGGTAGGAGTCCACTGACTGTACAGAGCAATAATCAACTCAGAAACGCAGCTTGCAGGAAAATCATACAGCTCCTTGCTATAGGAGAAGGCAGCAGGCCCGACAAGAGATTCCCAGAGACAGGGATGCTCTTTAAGACACGTGGTTTATTGGTCATGAGGACAGGCTGGTTCCAAAAGCAGAGAGCGTCCTCAAAACAGGCCAAGCTTCCTGTTACATTACATTTTATCTCCTTCTGTCTTGAATATTCTGGTTAACACCAACCAACCAGTACAAGATACAAAACCTACAAAATCTACATACAACCTATGAGAGCTACTACATTACCATACTGTTCTACATTCTAAAAAACCTTTCTCTGCCATCTGGCAGAGCCCATCCCCCTGGTATCCCTTTGTCTTCGAGGAGTGTTGCTCAACCATCAGGCATCCAGCCTTCAGATAACTTAATCACTGTCTTCCTGCTTGGCATTCTACAATTCAAACTTAGCTTTTAATTCAATTTCATTCCCAGGCCTTACACTCTTATACTCTTTTACTGGGCAATCATATTTGTA
>VZUI01054323.1:0-54079 GCA_013401135.1 Cettia cetti
CGCCCGTCTTGCCGCGGCGCCTCGCCAGGAGACCCCCGCGCCGAGGGGCGCCCGCTGGCCCCGGGGCTGCCCGCTGGGGCAGCCGTCTGCGGCGCGACGAGCGCGGCGGCGGTGGCACCGATTCCCCTCGTACTCCGGAGTTACTTTGCTGCTGGGCGAGTGGGGCGGGAGGGAGGAGCCGAGCGCGCACGTCCAACCCCCGCTCCCCGGCTCTTGGCACGGGGAATGTGGGACTCCGGCCCGCAGCCCGGCGCGGGCGCAGCGGCGCCCGGCAGCGCCTCCTGCTGCAGGCGCGGGGACAGCGCCGGCTCGGATCGGCGCTGCCCGGATCGCCTCCGCTCCCCTCGGATCGCCTTTGCCGGGCGCGGCGCGGCTCGGCACGGCTCGGCTTTCCCTGACACGGTTCGGCTCGGCTCTCCTCCGCCCTCTCTGGCACGGCGCAGCCTGTTTCAGTGCGGCTCGGTTCGGCTCGGCTCAGCAGGGCACAGCAGCTGCTACAGGCGGTTCTGCGAGCCCCCCGCTCTCAACCTCCCGCCTGAGAGGAACCTGGCGCTTCTGGAGGAGAAGGAGGAGAGGGGCGGAATGGAGAGGGCGCCGGCTGAGCCGGTGGGACCGGAGGTCGGGGCAGGGAGCGCGGTCGGGGGCGGTGAGTCTCGGGCGCTGCTTTCGGCTGAAGGTCCCCACGCTTCGGATGGGATCTGTTGGCTCATCCCGTTCTTGGAAACGCGGTATAGATCGAGTGGCGAGCGTGGTATTATCAGCGCGCATCAAACAGCCCGGCTGTATCCTCGAGTGAGGATTCGTGTTTTTGCTTTCTTTGGCAACACTTGTCTGTCTCCTAATGCTAGTAAAGGCTCATTGTTCTCAATTGGAATAGTAATAAACAGTATTGCTATTATCCTATCATTTCCACGCACGATCACTCTCTGACCTTTCAGACAGGTCTCTGTGCAGCTGTGCGACTCTGATACCCGTGGGTTGTGACAAAGGATACTCTCTCCTGATCCAGACCCCAGGTATGCCCTATAATAAAGGCCTCATTCTCTGTTTCTAAAAAGCACTGCAGGTCCTTATGTTTCCAGAGCTTAGAACTCCAAAAAACATTTGGAATAACAGATAAAGTCACCAGTGCTGGAATTTATGTTTAAATGAGCATAATCACCTCAAATTATTTTAACATTTTTTTGTTAGATTTTCTTTTTCACATGGCAACTTGTAATTAGAGATGTTGTATAATGATTACAACTGAACCTGAAACCATTGGAAACTCACAGGTTTTATTGCAAAATCGAAATTCAATCCAGGTTCATCAAAGGTTTGCTGTGATTCAAAATCCTTTCCAGACATTGTCTGGCAATTGATAGGTTTATCTTTAAGCCCCACAAGCCCTCAGGTTTTCACAGGAAAAAAAAAATCAGAATATATTATACAAAGTACTGTGTAGCTCACACACGCCCAACACTAAAAAAACTCTACACCTGGAAAACCCTGTCCTTCGTTTGGGTGGAGTAGCTGAAAACCCACTTGGATGCTTACCCTGAACTGTAAAATGATGTGCTTCAGTGAACACTGACTCTTTGTTTGAACTTCAAGAAGAATGGGAGCTGTGTGAGATGATCTCATGACACCCAGTATTTCAGGAAGGATGGGCCATGTACCAGACGGGAAATTTTTCTGAGCAAGGTGAAAGGAAAAAGTGTGTCAACCCAGCTTCTGATGCCTGAGGATACATCACCATTTCTGTTGCTAATGAAAAAGATGTACCAAATCATTTTGGTGTGAGGGAGTATGTGAGTATCTGATGCCTGCCTTCATGCTAGAAGCTATACAACAAATGCTGTAAAATTGACTTCAAGCCAGCTAACTGCTGAGTTGTTTGGGAGGGCAGAAGAGGGGAAGACTAATGTCTCCTTCCCCTTTACCTCCATGACAGGCTTGCAGCCAGTGGTCAGCACTGCGTATTTCCACATCTGGGGTGGGGGAGAGGTTGTTAGGTGATGGTCAATCTGCAGCTCCAGGTTGTTGCTTATTTCATTGCTCTGAGGTGATGGATCCCACTGATGATGTACAATCATCTGGGCTTTATCCGGATAGCTTACACAGGTTACAGTAGGAGTCTCTTGAGATTTCACCCTTCCCCATTATTCCATTTATGCTATTAAAAAGCAACAAAAAGTATCTTGATTGCTATTCTTTCCTTGAATAGAGAGTTCAGACTTGAGAGGTAGGGGTGAGTTGTGCATGTGACTCCACTTTTCACTCAGGTGCATGTGCATCTGTTGAACTATTACATGTAGTTCACTCTATGTGTCCTTCTACCGTACTTGGCATCCTGACAAATACTCACACTTCAGGTTTGAGGTATTTTTTATGCTATGTGACATGAATGGATTTATTTTTATGCCAGCTTTTATATTTTTAGTGCTCTAAATATTTTACAGTTTTCACATTTTCAATTAAGAGCAAGCAAATCTATACTGCCTGTTGCGTGTATTTTAAAAACTGTCAGAGCTAACAAAATGTATGCTAAATGCAAGTCTAATATAGTAGCAGAAAGATGGAGACACCCCACAGTAACATCTTTCCCTCCAGCCTGAGGGCTATTTGGAACATAAGGTACAATCTTTATCTTAATAATTGCAACATCTAAATAAAGTGCCAAATAAAACTCTGTCAGTTTCATTAAACTAGTTCTGAAACTCTACTAGATGCCTCTACCCTCTTTGCATTCCCAGTTAAAACTTTCCCACTATACTTTTGGGTGTTGCTAAGCCCATTATAACATATTTTTTAACACAGGCTATCAATTATATGTGTAATGACTGACCGATGTTTAGCACAATATATCATTCCATAGCAAAATATCTTATATTAGCAATATTTCTATATGATATATAGATTAGAATATGCTATATGATAGAATCCACATCTAACGTGGTATTTTCCTGTGGTATTTGAACAGTATGTAAAATCTAGATATGTTATAGTAAGTTACATATTCCTAACCGGGAAAAATATTTCCTTCTTTCTTCTTTTCTTTTTCAGGAACCTTTAACCATTGTCCTAGAGCACAAGGGGATTTGGAGAGACTTAAATGAAATTTTTGAAAAAAGATAGTCAAGTATTCTCATTATCCTGCTTCTCCCATCCAACTTTCCACCCTTCTGCACATTTGCTTCCTTTGAGAAAATCTGCTCATTTATTTTGTGAGCCTTAGCAAAATCCCAGGCCTTGAAGCTCTGGCTCTTCGAGGTTGGAGTTCCTAAAAAATATCGAGAATAGTATTGATTGAGGTTTTCTTGGTGTTATCCAACAATGCCCATGGCAGAGGTATTTTGACTTCTGAAAAGAATACCTCTATGAAATATACTTAAAAATTTCAATTAAATGTGTTATTTTAAAGCCTAGTACTCACAGAGGCTTCTTGAGAACATGCTAATTTCACAGAGAATCAGCAGCCAACACTCTTGTTTTAAGAAACCATGAATACATGGACTGAAGAAGAAGAGATAATAAGACTGAGAGACTTACTGACTCCTTTCAACAGCCTCCCCTCCTACAGCTGCTTTTTGGATGCAAATGTGGGGTAGTCAGAGGGTCTAAAAAGTATGGGGATGCCCTGATATACATCATATGTGCACAGGTGGACCTGAATAATACCTTCCAATTAGGATCATCCCATATTCACCCAGCTACTTGTGGTACACGGTGAGACCAGAACACACAACAGGTGAACTGCCCTGTGACAGGGATATCTCTGCAGTTCTTGCTCACATTCTTCAGCCCCCTGTCATCAAAGCTAGTGACAAGCTTGTGTGACTACAGAGATTACTGGGTGGCATTTTGTTCAGTCAAAGAGTGGGCTTGGTGATTTTGGAAGTATTTTCAAACCTTTATGATTCTATTAGTCTTCATTCTATAATTTCCCATCCTGAGCCTTGCATTCTCACTTGACCACCATTCTCGGCAATGTTCACCTCTCAGGGTAGAACCACCTGTCTTTCCACCATCTCTCCAGAGATGGGATACTATTTGGGTCTGCATGTCATTTCTGCAGTTTTGATAAAATACCCTGTGATTTTTTTGAAAAAAGAGCACATTTCCTGTTATTGACCAAATACTGTCTTATTTTTTCTTTGAGCAGACAAAATAGTTGACAACTGAAATATAGCATGGGAATAGCCCTCAAGAAGGAGCGAGGCATGGCTTTGTTCTGAAATAAATTGTTTTACTGAATTTTATCCCTTCAAAATTACATTTTACTGTGCATTCCTCATGCCAGGGTCCAGCCCAGAAAGAAACTGATCCCTGACTTTGTCTAAATATCAAAGAAATAGTTCTGTAAAAGTCTGTGTTTTAATAGGGTCTTGTTCTGTAAGACACTCTTTGGCTAAAGCAAGGGACACCGAGAGATGGTGTCTGGAAGACAGCTAATAGCTGAAACTGAGAATATCTGAGTGATTCATTAACCAGTGATTATGAAGGCATTAAATTACGCAGAACTGCTTGGCTTTAAACAAGTTCTTGCTATGTTTTCTGTATGTATATGTTAAAGCAAACACACCTTTCCACACTACCTATAAGCCTTTTACCAGTCCACTTCTACCACCCTGCCATTCATCACAGCTTCGTGCTCCTATTCCTCTTTAGAAACATTGGAGGAAACATTGTTTTGTGCCATTGGAGAAGACACCAGAAAGACTTTAGAAGTTTCTGAGGACTTGCAAAAGTACATTATGCTGCTGTACTGACTGCCCAATCTTTTTTAGATTATTGTACCTGTACCTGCTGCTTGCAGTGGTTTGAAAGCATGGAAAGCTTTAAAGTCCAAAACACTAAAGCTGAGCTTGAACTCAGTTGAAGTTGTTCGCTCAGGTCTTGGAACAGATCCAAAAAGACACTCAATGTGCCCTGCAAATATT
This sequence comes from Cettia cetti, assembly GCA_013401135.1. Classification (NCBI taxonomy): domain Eukaryota; kingdom Metazoa; phylum Chordata; class Aves; order Passeriformes; family Sylviidae; genus Cettia; species Cettia cetti. The sequence continues at coordinate 4,923 of VZUI01054323.1, forward strand.
CATGAGAAACTGTGAAGAAAAATGGACAGATGGCCTTAAAGCATTTGTTGCCACTGAAGTGTAATAGACAAAGAGATCCAACAGTAGAGGATGGTCAAGTTGGATGAGGTCTTGCAGGTGTTAATCTGATGCAGTGAAAACAAGAACCTGGCGGAAAAATGAATATAAAAAGAAAATATGTAGATGGGTTTTCTAGAGCTATCATTAAAGCAGCAGGTTTTGGGGCTAAATAGTTGTCTGTTATCAGAGGATAAATCACACAGTATTGTTTCTGTTTCTTTACTAGATAAACCTGCATATACTTGCAGCTTAATTGAGTAAACACGCACATTTAAAATTCAGTGAGTAAAATGTTTGTAAAAAGTTAACGGATGAAAGAAACAAACTTAAAATCTGCATGATGCAAAATAAAGTTGCATTTTTCATCCACCTTTAACCTAGGCTTAGCATGTTGTGATTAACATAAAAAACATGGAGATATTTTGTGCTTAAAAAAGAGATGCAGAACTGGGTAATTTTGTCTTGAGAACCTTTAAACCCCATGCATTTTGTGAATTGTCAAGTGACAGGCCTTGAAACACTCAAATATAATTTTGGGGGTGCTGATGGGTGAGAGGCTGTACATAACCGTACATAACCCAGAAGCATGTTCTCACATCTGAGAAAGACAGTTGTATCCTGGGCTGCATCCAAAGCTGTGTGGGCAGCAGGGCAAGAGAGGGGATTCCGCCCCTCTGCTCCTCCCTGCTGAGACCCCACCTGCAGTGCTGCATCCAGCTCTGGGGTCTCAGCACAGGAAGGACACGGATCTGTCAGAGCAAGTCCAGAGAAAGGACAGCAAGATGTTTAGACCGTTGGAGAACCTCTCCTATGAGGACAGGTTAAGAAAATTTGGCTTGTTCAGTCTGGAAAAGAGAAGGCTTTGAAGTGACCTAATTTTGTTCTTCCTTTACTAGAGGACAGTATACATGAAAGATGAAGAGAGACTACTTACAAGAATATGTAGTGACAGGACAGGGGAAATAGCTTCAAATTGAAAGAAATCAGGTTTAAATTAGATACAAGGATGAAATCCTTTACTATGATAGTAGTGAGGCACTGGAACAGGTTGGCCAGAGAAACTGTGGGTGACTCATTCCTGGAAGTGTTCAAGGCCAGGTTGGATGGGACTCTGACCAGCCAAGTCTGGTGGATGGCATCCCTGCCCATGGGAGAGGGTTTAAAACTGGATGATCTTTAAGGTTCTTTCTAGGATTCTATGATATCTCTTTTTCTAGGCTCTTTTTTTCTCCCCCAAAGTTTAAGAGGTTTACAGGTTACAGAGGAGACATCTTATAGAAAGAGACATCTGAGAAGCATTTGTAAATGTCAAACCAAGGGTCCCTCTACTGACAAAAAAATTCAACAAATTCATTTGAATGGTGTGATTTATCTGGGGAGAGTGACATACAAGTCATCCGTAGCCTCAAGACCTCTCAAGGTGCTGCTATGTCCAGTTGTGCTACATTCAGTGATCAGTTTTTTAAGGGGGCTTGGAGGCATATTAATTATTTAGAAGTACAATAAATTGAGAATTCAGTGTTTCTTCCCTTAATGGATATACCATTCTTGAGATTACCATTAGATCGTCAACAGCACACATCGTCAAATTCTTACCCAAGAAAAGATCTGTATCAGAAAATCTTGAAGTGAAATAAGTAAAGCTTATCAATCACAAATGACTTTTAAGTAATGCAGAACTCTGTAGTGTTGAGCAGGTCTGATGGGATAGGTAGTGACTTTGTTTCATTTATCCAGGCATAAACGTCCTATACAGATTACTGTAAAACCTGTTACCAAAATGAAAGAAAGCTATGATTGGCTTGGAGGAGAGCAATTAATCTCCCTGTAATAACTGTTGGTTTTACGGGGGTGTGTTCCAAATTACTGTGAGATCCAAACTTTTGTTTCCACCTCTTCTGGTTAATTGGAAATTGATACATATGAAGGTGTTGAGAAGTCTGCCTGAATATAAAATGGTCTAAAGAAAACAACCCTGAGCATAAACAACCATAAGTAAGTGACAATATAAAAAACATTAGCCAATGCTCTGGCACATTTATCCATTATAAAGGAATTAATTCAAGTTCTTCCTGTTAACCAAGAGGTGGTTATGATTTGAATAAGAAAGAGGCTGAAGAAGCACAGTATACGATTCAACCTTATCCTCACAAATTTTAATGATAGCCAGGAATAAAAATTGGAATCTGCAATCAGTCAGTCCATACTCAAGGGAACAGGAATATGATTAAAGATATTTTAAGTCCAGGATTATAATCATTTATTTTTGCAATCTCACTGGCTTCCAACTGAAAGAAAAACTGGGTCCCATGTATATGCACTTCATATCTGTGGCTATATCACTGCTGATCAGTGATAGCCCACCAGAAAAGGAAAGTTCACACCTGGCAGAAGTTTTCTGATATTACCTGGAGGGAAAAGGAGATCTGGGCAGGGAAAGATGCTAAATAAAATACAGCCCTCTCTCCTTCAGTCTGTGATATAAATTTGTCAGCTGGGGTAGGGATGTATGACCTCTCAAAGAAAGAGGAATAGATACTGAATTATTTCTTCATCTCATATAAACCTAAGGATTGTTGATGCTCTGAAAATACTTTTGCAGAAACAATTGCTTAAAAATCATGGTTGCCATCTTGCCTCTATTTTTAGGAAGATTTCATCCCCAAGGGAAATTAATCAAGACACATTAATATATATTCAGCAGACTCACAAGTCATAACTGATGTCTGGTATAGTGATTTCTTATGTCACTCCACAAAAACTTCCGCTATTAGAACAGTCTTTCATAAGTCTGCTACTAAACTTCTCTTCAAAAGTGCAAAGTCTCATCAGATAAATCGTACAGACTCATAAAGGCTTTGTCTCTGGGGTCTGACAGCTATATTCTGGTTGTTCTTAGAATATTACTACCTCAGTTTTGTGTACTTTAACTCCAAGATTTCAGTATGACTTTCAGGTATTTACCATAAAGCCCTAAGTTTCTGCTTTCATGTTCCTTTGTTTTAGAGGTGAAGGTTTCAATTCTCAGCTTTTAAAATAAGCTACTACAATGGAAAAGGCTACCAACTTCAAGAATAGATGTGTATCTTATCCAAAGTAGGCTACCTTCTGCCCAAAGAGTTTATCAGCAGTTGAATTACCATACTCTCTCTTTGCTGGATGGAAAGTGACTCACTCTGAATGTCAGGATGTTGAAGCTGTGTGTAAAGTTGTTCTATTCTTCTCTCTCTCTCTTTTTTTTTTTTTTTTTTTTTTTTTTTTTTTTTAAATTTAAATCTTACATTTCTTATATCTAGTTTTAGTTGTGTAATACCTGGAAGATTTCTTCCTTCTCTAGAATAACTTTATAGGAACAAATCAGAAAAGTTGGAGAGAAAAGCATTGTGGGAGACAATGCAACCTGAAACAGGATTCTGTAATACATTTAATAATAATTTTATTAGAGTCTGGAGAGTGTTGAAAAGTAAAAACTGTGTAGACCAGAATTAGTGGGGTTTCCCTGGAAGCTTGTTATAGAATTTGTTGGATCTTGAAAAAAAGGTTTATTCAGACATTTATGTGAGATTATTGTTTTACCTGGCCCAATTGATTATTTTAGTTTTAAAAATGCATCTTCACTGGATTCTAAAACTCTCTTATTTTCAATAAAGATCATAGGAAAATTACTTCACATTTTATGTAAAATAATGTGGAAGATATTATGATGAACTTGGATGCTTTCTTTTCTGTCTGCGCTGGGATGATTCTTTTTTTTATGGCTTTCGCTTAGCTGAGTCTGATAACTGTCTGTTTTATCTCAAAAATGACAGACTAGAGGGCAGTAGAATAGTTCCAGAATACCTATGGCAAGTATAATGTCAACCTGCATAATCTGTGACAAATATACTGTACATTACCGTCATTTTATGCGCTGTAAATAAGCCCACAGCCTTTGTTTTGCTTAACTCCTTCCAGATGCCACTTCTCTCAAAAAAAAACAGAGTCCTCTGGTTTTCAGCAGTATTTGCACATTGAAATATGCTTATGGATCTACGTTTGGCCTTCAGGAAGGTAATTTCTCCAGATTTGACAACCAGATCAAAATATTTTAATGTTGCACTCTGCATTATCCCATCCTATTCTTGAACTGCCATCTCGTCTAGGCAGGGACATTTAGGATACAAACAGAAATCTTACATCTTTATAGTACTGATTGCAGTAGTACATTGATACAGTTTGCAAGGTGGTGTTTCTGTATGAAGGATTGACCGTTTTTCACCTTCAGCTTGGGTTTGGGTAGCTTATTATCTTCCTAACTCAAAACTGGTCCAGGAGACCTGAGACAATGTATTGGATCTCAGAATAGTTTTCTCCACATTCTAGTCTATTCCTCCTCACTCTTGGCTGCTCATACTCCAAGGAAGAGCAGGGTTCCCTTTTAGTCTCAGGCACCTCAAAGGAGGTATTATGAGTGAATCTGAGCCGCAAAAAATGTTGCATAGTAACTTCTAGCTGACCTGATCTTCAGGTTTTCTCAGTCAGGAATATTTCAATCCCCACGAAATGCCATAATACCCCTTGGGTCCCGTTCACAATAATTTGGCATGTATGTCTCATTTGGTGTCCCAGTGAGAGGAGGTAGCTTGTTGTTTACTCCTTTTCCAGTGCCCACCTGAGTGCCAGCACTTAATGACTACTCACCATGTGGCACCACTATAATGACAGCATTAGTTATAACACCACTAAGACAACAGTATCATTAAGTCATTTTCCTAGAGGAGATTATAGACAATGATAAAGTTAAAAAAGAAAACTATAAATATAAATTATGTTAGTCTTCAAGAAAATCACTAGCTTATTCAGTGGGAAGGAAAATACAATTATCAGAAACATTTCAGTTCCTAAGAAGGAAGGGTTAAGATTCCCATGAACTCCATCTAACTACAGGTTTTATTTGGACAAAATATAAATTCAGAGAGAACCTGTCCTTGCACAGCTGAAATGCCCTTTCTGCTGTTTCCTTTCCCACCAGAGTAATTAACTATGGTAGCAGTTCAAAAGTGGTTGCCTGGCATTTATGATTAGAATTGTTAATTCCAGAGTGCTAAGTATTTCATTTATTGAGGAGTATAGTCTGCTTAAAATTTCACTTCTGCCTACATTTTTGCATTTAAGGTTAGAAGTAACATCTACACATATAAAGATTAGAGAATATATGTTCCCTCTATTTTTCAATGCACTCAAATTATGTATTTTGTAGAGCTTCAGGTCTGGTTATTTGGTTGTTACATAGTCCATGAAAGCTCTGTCCTGGAACAGAGGTCCTCCACATTGTACTGTGAACAGTCCCACTGAAATCAGAGCCTCATTCATTATGCCTGATGATAATAGTTTGCTAGATTGGACCAGATCTCATAATTCTCTGCCCTACCTCCCTGCTTTCCCCTGCACCTTTCCTGAGGGCATTTTCAAACTGTGTGGAAGAGGAAAATACATATTAAATAACTCAAAATGGTAAAAATGTTGAAATTTTAAAATTTAGCATTTAAGGCCACTGGAATGGATCATTTGTGAGCTTTATGTGTAATAGCATCAGTAGCAGTGTCATCCAATGATATCCTCAGTAGTAGTGTCATCGAATGATGCCCTCTTTTAAATGACCATACTTGTGTTCAGCTAATTTAAAAGGCTGAAGAAGCTTTCAGTCTTTATTTTTTGTAGAGTTTAAGTCTTTAACCAACACTTTGCCTTGTAATAGGTTTCAATGACTAATCAACTTAATTTTGAAAATGCTTCAACCTTTAAGTTCCAAAAATTGTTCTGGCTAATATCTTTCTAAATTAATCTTTGCTTTTGCCTACACTAATTACTGTTTTATCTATATGCTACAGATCTCAGAGAGAGTTGTCAGTAATAAAATTATTAAGAATATATTGTTAGCAAGCACTTAAGTTAAAATTACTTTTACTGTAATTTTTTAATCATCAACTGTCAGGGATTTAAGTCATGTCTGATTTACAATGAAATCTGCATTTCTAACACCTGGAGAAAATAGGTTATTCTGTTGGCTTACACTTAAAATGAGTACTCCAACAAGTCTTTGGGATCACAAAGTGGAAACTTAGATATCAAGTCATAAATTATAAGCACTCTCATTAGTTTATTTCAGGTTAGAACATGGAGAGTTTTTTATAACCACTGTTGCTATAAGGCAGGTAGAGTGCCTAGCAGCATGCAGGGATTACAGAGAGGTTTGTGATCTACTCATCCTGCTGTGTTCAAAGTTTCAAGGATTGTCTTGAAGCAAATGTTTGATGGATAGCATACAGCGCTCCTCCATCAAGCACTGTGAGTCATTGCATTGTGTATTGGACAAGTTTATTCAGCTTCCACAGACCAGCATATCCCACACAGAGACCTGTTTCTTTTTCCTCTCTCTAAGGACAAACTTTTTGGTTCTGCTTTATATTCTTTACCCACAGCTTGTGAAGTAAAATAGAGTTCCAAATGTGGAGATGGTGACTTGACTTTGCTTTTTTTTCTTCACACGGAGAAATAAGCCTTGATTAATGATGAGTTTCTGTTCACAGTGTTCTTTCTTTTAAAAGGCAAAACCTGTTCTCTCTGTGTGTGTAAGATGACAGATTGACAGCCCTGGGAGACTGAAAGCCCTCTGTTTATCCCCAGTACAGGTACAGCCTAACTAATAAAATGCAATATGAGATATTGCAACAAAAATGCAATTTCCTTGAGGTATCTTCCCAATGTATTTCAGCCCTTCTCTGCATGACCAGGGAAACAGTACAGGATGCTAGAGGTTGTTTTAGTTATTCAAATTATGCAATCCTTTGTCTTTGCCAAAGCTACCCACCGCAGCAATGGCAATTTCTATGATCTGTTCTGTGGTCTGAGAACATCAGCTTTCTGGTCTGAATTTGACCTTTATTTCATAGACAAATGCCTCAATGTCTTTTACCCAAACACCTCAGCCTTTCAGCTACTCTGAGTGTCCCTTGTTTGAAAGGAAAATAAAGAGGTTATTTTCTGTATTTGTTTGTATGGGGAAAGCAATCTTGGCTGATGACACATGGGACTGATCACATTAATTTCCCTCCTTTGGTGCCTCTTTGAAATGGATGGGGATTTACCATGAGTTTTTTGTGACTCTTCTTGCACAGCTATAAAATTCAGTGAGTTCAGGAGTAGTGGGCAGAGCACCCTGAACATGTGAGTGTGTTATTTGCACACTGATCACTGCAAAAGATTTTCAAAGGTGCAGATTAGGAGGTTTACAGATTGTAAAATGCTTTAGTATTATTTTGGGAAGTGGTACACCAGAAATGTAAATTATTGGTTTCTTAGCACATTCCTATTTCAAGGAAGCCAAAATTAAATCATCATTCTGGGGTGGGGGCAGTAAAAGGAGAACATTGGCTCATCATGCAGCTGTCCTTGGACAGCAGGCATTGGTGAGGGAGAGGATGATATCAAGGCTAGACCGATCTTGGGATCAAAGATCAAGAGAAGTCAGGAAAAAACACACATAGGAAAGGTTACCAGAGAAACTCCTCAAGACCTTTCTTTGTGCCCTATGTCTGGTGCTTAGTACTCAGAAAGTGAGTATAAAATCGTGAGTGTTGTGAATTTTGGTCAGGGATCTGCTAAGGCAGCCCAATTGAAATACAGCTTTACATTTCCCCCACTCCCCTGAAGATAAGGTTCTGTAGCAGTTTGGTGCAAGGAATTCAGCAGTTGCAGAAATTACTGACATTTGGTCTTGGACATGAGGTGACATGCTTTCTTGCAACACTACAGGTAATATATGATAAATATTGTAATTAATAGCTTATGTTTCTCCCCTGTGCACCTAGATACTGAGATGTCTGAAACCTGATTCAAGAGATCTTCCTGCAGCTGCAATGTTCTTGGTACAACTCCCCTGTGTTTTTATAACACTGTAACTAATATTTCAATGCTACACTATTCCCAAAGTTCCAAAATCTCATTTAATCTTATTTTTCTTTCTTTCTATTTTTCCACTTTCTACAAATAACATTTGCTGCAAGGATGTGAATATTTTCACATGCCAGTGGAGGTCTACCTAATGCTAAGCTCTCTGTATTTTCTCACTGAATCCTAGAGCATGACAGAAATTCTCTCTGTTCTACAAGACAAGGAGGGAACTTGTACCATGAAAGATTGAAAGAGACTAGGCTGTTGAAGGCCCTTTACAAAATCTTTTCATCCAGCTCCAGAATCTATGTCTGATGGAGAATTTTGACACTGACTTCATGTCCTGTAGGATTTTGAGAACATCAGTGTATTTTCTGGGAGCACGTTTATTTACTCACAGAAAGTGCAAATTCAGGATAGTTTTGGGGGGGTTTTTTGGTAAATTTTCTGAGGGTTTAAATCAGCAGACACAGGGTTTTTTAATGTCTCCCTGAGAAATATGCAGATATAACACGTGAATTTTCTCTCCTACCAAAAAGGTTTTTTCCCCCTCCTTCAATCGCCAGTACAAATATCTTCATACCTCATCTATAAACTTCATGTCTTATCAGGAAAATCTCTTTTCCCAGTAACTGAGAAAAGTATGTGCTCTGTTCACAATTTCATGTGCTATCATGTGATAACAAGACTGTTATTTGGAAAAACTCTGTTGATTTTCATTCTTATAATTACAGTGCTTATTTAGTTGTCTCTTTAAATGTTATTTGGTCCCCAAGGCCATTTTTAAATAAAGCCAAACTCACTAACAAGTATTTTAATATTTTATTTGAAGAGCTTTTTACATAGGAAGTTTTTTGTTATTTGTAAACTTTTCTATCAGTTCAGTTAAAATTTCAAGCATAAATTTAGTTCAACTAGCATCATCTGAAGTGTATGTGCTTCATTTTTTACATTCATTTTGTCAGCTATACATCCCCCATACCATATGCTATGATACTCTCAGAGAGAAGCTAAATGTTTTCTGCACAGTAATTGTTTTCATTTCTATTAAAAGAGAAAGGCACAAATAATAAGCACAGTGAAGGCATGCAATCTTTGGCATGTCACTAAATCCTTGATGTCTATTAAAACCCCACCTAAACTTGCAATTCCCTTGACAGAGCACGTAGGAAGGCCTTTCTCCATCTGCTGTTTTTGCTGATGAGATGCCAAATGTCTTTACAGATACTCTCATAGAAAAGGAAGGAAATGCAATTACAGGAATCATGCTCTTAAAAGAACCATTTGAAGAGATAAAAAAAGGTGAAGTGATTTTATATATATATGAAATCACCTCAGAGGCTGATTACAAATTTCTTTCATTCACAATATGACAGAGTGATAACTGATTTTTATGTATTGTTGTTTATAAAAGATGGTGTTGGTATTGTCCATCATTCTCTGCTAATTCAGTTTTCCTCTTGCTTTTAAATTCACAGTTTAGGACAGAATAAGAAAGTAGCTTTTATCAGGTTTAAAGAAATCTGGTAGAAATACTTGAATCTGAATATTTAATCAAAGGACCAGTGCTTTAAATGCTGTGAAAATGTTAAATCTTAAAATCATCCTGAATATTTGCCTCAGCCTGATCTCTAACAGTTCTATACTGTGGCATTGTATTTTAGATGGAGGTAAGCAGATGTGCTTTCTAAACAACAGCAAATTGTTACAGAAGGCACTCCTTGCTTTGCTTGTTTGTAATGCAATGATATGAAATTAGAGCATTTTTGTAGAGACTGAAATTATAATTATACCTTTTTTTGGTAACATGTTTAAAGTGAAATGTCCAGAACCAATCAGCTGACATATTTTGACATTTTAATTGACTTTTTTTTTTAAGGGAAGGAAACACGATAAACAGGATTCAAGCAATTTTAGATAGGAATTTCTTTCATATTCACAACCACTTGCTTGAATTGAACTATAATCCTAAAAACATCAATTTGCTGAAAAAATGTCTATGAAAATAAAACTGCCTTTGTGAACCATAGGTGATACATTCTCTGTGTTCTCAAATATAGGTGTAAATTAAAAAAGAGTAAAACTAGCAAGAGCAAACAGGAAAAGAATTAAAACACTATGTCTTTGTTGTTTCATTTCCTTTACTACAGAGTGCAATCAATACTTTACAACAGGGTTAATGTGGTCTCTTCAAACATGCTATTATTCTTTCAAAATAGCACAATAACTTTATTAGTTATGCTGTCTGCAGTCTTTCCAATGTGACAGGATTGTGTGGGTGTTCAGATTGTAAGTAATTTTCTTGGTGCCCTCTGTTGGAGTATTTTTCGTAGAGTGCTAACAATAGCAGCTAGCACCACACAGCTGCAAGAAATTGGAGTGGTGTAAGTTCTAATTCTAATTAATATAATTAACACAAACAAAAATGTTTCCCACACTGAGAAACTTACTGTTTCTCCTTAGTAGTTATAATATTCAGATTCCACATCTGCTAGTTCTTTACTATTCAAGTGAGGTTGTGACCATTGATATTTTTTTTTTCCACTTCAGTGAGTTTCAGGTACACTGAAAGGTTATTTTAAAACATAGCCTAGAGATTGATCTTACAACTAGGTGCTTGTGTTCCTTCTTGTACCTTATTTTTGGAAAGCTTCTGTTTTGTAAATAAATGTGAGTAAACATTGGTCCCGTTAAGTGTAAGAGTCCTCCTGCTTTTTGTTTCAGATGAATTCTGAGAGGCAAGAACAGAGACTTCTCCTTTGCAAGAGAACCAAGATGAGCAAGTTTAGAAATAGTCCTTGTGACCAGCTACAGCACCTCAACTGTGTGCCACAGTCAGATGGTCAATGGCTACCCTTTGGGTAGGAAAAATATCAAAATTACAGTTTGATATGATTTGAATATCCTAGAGACTTACCTCAGAATTGGCTTAGTCCCTGCCATGGTCTGAGGCACTATCACCCTACACAATTTTATTAATATCCTAATCCTGGGAAAATGGTGGGGGTTTTTTTAAGCTTAGTAAAGTCTTGATATTCAAACCACCTGCTCATCACAGTTTCTGCTCAGTATCCTGGCAGAAGAGTTTTCAGTGCCTTTGAATACACATATATCACCTAAGTAAAAGGGTGGGAATGTGATGAGCTTGCTGACAATGAGAAATATCTTAGCTGCAAGTAGCTGCATGCATGTAGCAGAGTGCTACTCAGCACTACTTTGCTAAGCAAAGGAATGCTCAGTAGCTTCAGTGCCACTGAGTATTAGTGTCACCTATGGCTGGTCCCAATGGACAAAATATGGCAGGAATCATAATCTGAGAGGCAATTAGTTAACACAGAAAAGATAAGTGTGTTGGCTGGTGCTTATGAAAATGGAAGAATTGAGGAAAATGTTATCTTTAGCATTTAAGTTAGCGTTGAGCAACCTGTACTGACTCACCTGCCAAAGTCACAAGTGGTCATATCTGCACAAAGTGATAATTTCTCTATCCCTTTTCTCGTCAAGTTGAGTCTATCATCATATGACAGACCACCCATGTGTAAAATGATATATGTCTGGTGGGAGCTGATATAGGATCTGCAGATGAGCTTACTGGCTTTGAAAGGCAAGTAATTTTCTATTTATACTTCCTGTAGAGGATAAGGCCATGATACCTTTCAGATGATCTGTAATTAGGCCAGTATTCAAGGTCTCAGATACTGCAGCTTATAACTGTGTAAGTTATAGTCTTTTGCTAAATTGCCCTTTCATCTATCTTCCAGTCTGGTTTTATGTTTGTATATAACACTCTTGTTAATTAATAGTCAACATATTAGCTGCTTGAGTTGTTTGTAATTTCTTCTCTCTGCATTAGCCTCACCTCAGATATTCATTATTAACTGTGAACTGTTTTACAGAAGCATCCACTTACAGTTAGGTACTGTGCAAATATGTACAAAAAAACCCCAAATCCACGAAGCATAGAAACTAAAGAAAGATAAAATTAATGACCTCATTACTCCAGTTTGAATCTGTGTACCAGCAGGTAATTCTCAGCACTGGAATTTTGTTTCTGTAACTCACCTTTTCCTCCGAAGTTTCTCATTCTCTGTATTTGACTCAAACAACAGGTATTTCCTCTAATACGTTTAAATGAAACAAGTAAAACATTTGTAGTAGCCCTTTTATGTAAAAGGATCTAACTTTGGTGCTTACATAAGTACTAGATTTGGTATGTCACAAATGTACATTGCTCAATTATAATATTCTGAAATATTCATTTAGGGTGCAGTAGTTCATCTGTGCTTCTTTCCAGGTGTTTCTTACATGATCATTTTCCCTTAAGTAATTAGCAAGAATCAGATGATCTGAACTAAAATAAGTAGTTCTTGGCATGGATTTCATGAAAAAATGAGATATTCCCTTGGAACTACAGAGAAATGAGAGAGTTAGATATACAGAAAGAAAGAATTAAACATACAGTGCACAAGCATCAGTGAATTAATATGTTCTCATACCCACATTTTCTGATTAGGAATTGTAAGGAACTTGGGATTAAGAGACTGAGATATTTGCAAGAATCTCCCAGAGGATGTAAATAGATGGGAAACCACAAAAAATGAGAATCAAAGGAAAAGAAAAAAGCTTACCAGGTTTTCCAGAGTGTTGGAAGAAAATGCAATGGCAGCCAAGAGCAGAAGTTGGAAAGGGTGCAGGAAGATGAGCAGGAAAGTGCAGAGCAACAGCCTCTAGCTTTTTTCTACACTGGAGCTGGATGCCCAGTAAGGGCTGTGGGCCTCAGAGCTAAGAAGAGAGTAATGAGATACCTTCCAAGGGGCAAGATCTGGAGTTCACCTGGTATAATCAGAAAGGCAAACGACTGAAAAGACATCTTATGGCATAGTACTTCAGGAGTGGAGGAGGACATGTGGGAAGGGTGAATGCCGTGTAGCTGAGGTCAATACTGTAGAGATGGAGGAGTATTGGATGGAGAATTTCCCTTCTGAAGCACTATGTAAAGTTTGTTAAAATCGTAGTTTGTCTATGATTGATCAAGGGAATTGTAAACCAAGGACTGATTAGTCCTGTCAGATACCTGGCTCTGTGTGTCAAGTGTTTGCATTGCCTTGACCCACAGAAACATCCCAGCTGCATAGGCTTCTGTGATAAAACTAACCCGGCCGGGGATATCCTTGGTCCTGATGGGATAAAAGCATTAGGTGAGAAGGGTTAAAATGCATCTAATTACACTGAATTTACACTTACAGTTAGTCTGATAGTACTTGTACAGTTTAAAAAAATCCAACAGACAAAGAGAAAATATTCTCTTTTTTTTTTGTTTTTGTTTTATTTTCCTTAAGAGATCGCTAGCATAGACCTCTGTCAGGACATAGCTAACTGGAGCAGAAAGATATCACCACTTCTCACTATCTGCTACCAAACAGGAACAGAAGATAACTGAGTGTTCTCTACTTCACTGCAATACATGCAGGTAAGCCTTATCTGACAGTTACCTGAAGCAGACCAAGTTTTCAGGGAAGCAGGTGAGGCACGAACCTGCGATCCATGCCAGTAGACTTGTAGAACACTGGGGGTATCTTAAAATACTTCATCCCTTAGAAAGAAAGGGTATCCCTGTGTCCTGCACAGCAGTTGCTGTGGAATACTTTCTAGCTTGCTCCTCTTTCAGCCTTGCCAGCAATAAATAACTTTAGACAGTAGCAGCAAAGATAGAAAAATAAAATTGTACCTAGTATGCCATATGCTGATTTGCATTTAGGATGCAAACCCTGCTTTCAATAACATCTGTGTGAAACAGCCCTGCTATCCAGCTGCCATCACAGTTTTCTCTTTGGAAAAGAGAAATGTTTCTACATCTGAGTTCATTTGAGGTACACACTCCAGGGGGGCCAGTCTAGCATTATGTTTCCTGAAAACTTCTGCCAATCATCAGTAAAACTTGAGATATATCAGTAGAGTCTGTTACACAGAATGTAACGGCTCTAAATATTTGGTGTGTGCTTTCTGTGAATAAAACCCCAAAGTTTTGGCCCCTTAGGTATAGAAGCAATAAACATGCCTCCCAACATAGACATATATATTTCAATAATATTTATGATTGCATAAACCTGGCCAGTGAATTCAGTGGTTTCATAGATGGGAGAAAATTCTTAATTAGGTAAATTAACTGATGATGACTGTGAAAAGTCATGAATTCTCCTGCAAATTACTGTATTACAGGAAGTAGCGTTAGAATTACTGTAGAAGTAGGTGACAAGTTGGGCTGGTCACAGCATTTCAGGGTTTTTTTTTCTGTTTACATGTGTTGTTTCACAAGTGTGTCATTTTAACACAGCCTTTTGAGAGAGGTTTGCCCATCATCATTAACACAAGCACGCATCACGAAGAGCTCTAAAATCAGCTCTCCTTTCTGATGACTCATAGCAAAGCATTTCATGCATCTGAATTTCACACATTCACAAATTCAGAGGTCTCTAAATAATCTGGACATTAAACATGTAGGAGATGTCCCTTGTTTCATGTTAGAGGTGTAGCAAATGGACTCAAACCCACTTTCAGAGTCAGAATGTACTTGACTAAGTCCAAACTTCATACCAGTCACATGGAAATGTTCAGAAAGTGCTTCTACCTTGTAGGACTGGAATAATACTTTCAAGATAAAGTCATTACATTTAACTCACTTAATAAAACCATGCATGTTTTTATGGCTTTCTCTGCATGTTGGTTTTTAGGATCATTCAAAAGAAACAAATAAACAAACAAAAACCAACCTCAAATACAAAGAGTTGTTTTTAAGCTAAGCTAAGCTAACCTCATGCCACAGTTACTCTTCAGATATCCATTTATTTTAACAGGAGCTAGGAAAGGGATAATATTTAGTAACTGCAGGTTGAACAAAAATGTATTAGTGTATGGTTATGGGATGCATTAGTAGTACTACAGCATCTCAGAGACTTGTCATAAGTTAGAGCCATGTGGTATTTCAGGCAGCATCTTCAGTGCATGAGAAAACAACCCCTCTTTTAAAGATGAGATGGTCTAAGATGAGGGACAGCAAACATGTACAAACATGTTCTGGAGATAAAAGGAAATTGTGTCTCAGTGACTGAACGTCAGATACCCATATGACTTTGAGGATACCTTCATATAAAAGGTTTCATGCCTTGCATATAAAAGAAATATTGAAACTGCTTATGTATTTTGGGTTCTGGTTTCTACAATCTCTGGAGAGAAAATTCTCAGAATCCTTCCCTGTGCCCACAGGTTCTTGATTATTTAAGTCCCTTTAAAGACAAGAAGTATATGAAACACTTCTTCCTTTCCCAGTATGAAGGGGAGATCTTTGCTTATGCTGCTATTCCTTATTTTGCACTTCCAGATACTGTAGATCTCAATTTGCGTGGAATTTTAAATTATTTTTTAAATATACCTTCAAACAGCCA
Source organism: Cettia cetti (assembly GCA_013401135.1). Taxonomy (NCBI): domain Eukaryota; kingdom Metazoa; phylum Chordata; class Aves; order Passeriformes; family Sylviidae; genus Cettia; species Cettia cetti. Next base: position 20,357 of record VZUI01054323.1, read on the forward strand.
AGGGGCTGCAAATTGTAGAGAAAAGAGGGTTGGCCTATCAATGTATTGCTGCCCCTGCTGGTATTTGTGATGATATGACAATGACTGGTTGGGTAAAAGGTCTGCAGCGCCCCTGCCTCCTCTTTCTGGCACCACTGAAGCTGTAAGGGAACTCCCCAGAATGGCTGTGTGCTGCACAGGAACGTGCTGTCCCTACCCCTCAGCAGACTCAGCACACCCCCAAATGTACAGGCGCAGATGGTCCCAAGCTCAGCTGGTGTAAATCAGTGCTGCCCATCCGGCAGATTGTATGTACTTGCTGTAAATAGATGCTGCAAGTTATAGATCTGTGTCAGTGTCGGCAATATTGGGAATGGGAACTTCAATCTGTAAAACCCAGACAAGTAAAATGAAAACTGCAGTCACTTCACAGAATTATAAAATGGTTTTAGTTGGATCATCTAGTTGCAATCCCCTTGACATGTGCAGGGACACCGCCCACTACATCAGGTTACTCAAAGTTCCATCCAACCTGGCCTTGAGCACTTGCAGGGATGGGGTATCCTCAGCTTCCCTGGGCAACCTGTTCCATTGCCTCACCACCCTCCCAGGTGAAAGAATTACTTCCTAATATCTAAGCTAAACTTACTCTTTTGCAGTTTGAAGCTATTATTCTTTGTCCTATCACTACATGCCCCTGTAAATTGTTCTTCAGCTCTCTTGTAGCTACTGGAAGGCTGCTGAAAAGTTTCCCCAAAGCCTACTCTTGCCCAGGCTAAGCAATCCCAACTCTTTCAGTCTGTCTTCAAAGGTGACATGCTTCATCTTCAGATCATCTTTATAGCCCTCCTCTAGACCTGCTCCAACAGGCCCATGTCCTTCTAGTGTTCTGAGCCCCAGAGATGGCTGCAGCACTCCACGTCAAGTCCAAGGAAGGCAGAGTAGAGTGGGAAAATCGCCTCCTTTCACTTGTTTCAATGCAGCCCAGGGTACAATTGGCTTTCTGGGCTGCAAGCCCTCATTGCCAGCTCACGTTGAGCATCTCATTAACCAACATCCCAAATCCTTCTCCTCAGAATTACTCTCAATCCATTCTATGCCCAGCCTGTATTTGGGATTGCCCTGGCCCACATTCAGGACTTTGCACTTGGCCTCATTCACTCGCTCCCCTGGACATAAAAAATACTGTACTTTATTACATGTTTATTTTTAGTGCATGTACAATGGAACGTGAGAGATTTAATGTTGCCATGGGAACAATGACTTTGAATTCCTGACTTTTTTATACAATGTTTTATTCAAAAAAAAAAGTCTACAGAAAGATCATGGACAAAAAATATTGGACAGAACTCAAGTCAGTTGTACTCAAGAATGATTAACATGAGGGGGAGAATAACAAACCTAAGATACTGCCAGTCTTGAATAGTAAACATAATTAAAATTGGCTAAACATGATGAGGTTGAATACATCTAAATGGATCTGGCAACAGGATCCTATACTGCTGTATATATATGTTTCAAATTTTATATATCTGGATCAAGTTTTATTGAACTAGCACTTGAAAATGATCATTTTTCTACCAGTCTGTCACAAAACAAGAACAAATAGCTATCAAAAGGAACAGAAAAAATGGATTTATACTCCTGTGTGGATATTCAGACATACCTGTTGAATATGGTATGAAGTTAATTTTTTTATATATGTTAATTCTTTTTAATTTTTTTTCTCTCTCATATTTATCTTAACACCATTTTATTCTGTCTTCATTGCGAAGTCTACACTGTAGTCTTAAAGAAAATGTTATGACCACTGCACCATTTTATAATTCTAGAAAGGTAAAGATACAGCAGCAGATAAGTTAATAGAGATTTTAAATTTGTTGTTGCTCAATAAGGAATAGATTCTTTCAGCTGCACATTCAGACTGCCTGGAGAGATGAGATTGCTTGGGTATTCTGGGGGCTCCATGGAAAAGTACCTGAGACTTACAACTTATCTTAAATCTCTCCAAAGGAAGGGACTTATACTGATAGAGATGGTTCATTACTGTGCCTCTAATTTCCATCCAGCCATCATCCCTGCCTGAAATAACTCCATGTGAATTTTATGCCCTATTCACTTAACAACAATATGAAGAAAGTCTGAGCAGAATCTCAGAAGCATATCCTATTTATGGTTTCATTAACTTTTCTGCAGTGATGTCCAAGGAATCAAAATTACTGATTGTCATTGGTGTTCTCCAGGAGTGTGAAATCCCGGATAACAAAATGGCTGGAAGAGGTTCTCCTCAGACTGCTGCCCTGAAAGCTGGTCAGTTACTCTCTGGATGATGCCACCAGTTCCCTTTATCCTTGCACACATTAAAATGATTTGGAGAAACCACATGGCCACTTTTAAAATCTGAATGCAACACCCAATTTCTCAGGTTAGTTTCTGTTGATTAAAAAAAAAAAAATGTTGGTTAAAATCCTTGTGAACTAGGCAGTATTAGAGAGCTCAGAGCATTTTAAAGGGTACAACTATTTTCTCTGTACACTGTGAGTCTCCTTCCCTGCATTCATCACCAGAGGTCTATCCTCTGCTATGCTGAGGAGCCTAAGAGAAAATAGAACAAAACACTTCTTTGTACTCTCTCTCTTTAGCCTTGTCTCTGCCCTCTGTTCAGGGTTCGTGTTTGTACACAAAAGTATACGCATCATTCATAGTGGCAAAAGAAAATCTGGATGAGCCTGGTCCCTTGTGGATGTGGAGCCAGAGGGCATGATCAAGCATGCAGCTGTTGACTGATGGCTCCTTCGTGTACAATATGAAACTGAAGTAATTCTTTCTACTAGATAGTTTAGCTTACTGTTAGAAGAAAATTGCTTGGGTTTTATTTGGGTAATGTGCCTGCTGGAGGGGGTTTGCATAAAAGTTTTTGCATCTGAGAGCACTGAGATGCATAATATTAGTGTGATCATGGTGTTGTCTTATTAGTAAGACAACTTGTCCTTTTTTGTCAGTGAATTGCAAAGATTTGTCAAGGCCCAGTTTAATCTACTCTCTGTAATAGGATTTGTCTGTAGCTTGAGGAAACAGAAGCTTGTAATGCATAGGGTTATTAAGAAGAGGATGTAAGCTATTTGAGACTCTTTAATAAAATATAATATCAGTATATTCAATGAATATGGAAAGAGGGATCTAAATATTTCTCATTACAACCTTCAAATATCTTGGGAGAGGAGGATGATACCAATTAAAACAGGGGGAAAACCCAATATCTCTCTGAATTTTAGCCTTCCTCAAAGTTAAATATCGATGTAAGCAAGAGTTCAATTCAAGAATGTCATTTCTCCTGTTGTAACCATTAAAGTAAATCCCTGCCCCATTCCAAGGCAAGGTTAATGCATTTAGGGAACCTTGTGATCAACAGCTTTAGCTGCTTTCATGTACACCCATGCGTGGCCCTTATGCAAACAAGGCAGCTTTAAACAAGGAGAGATATTGCTGCCAGGAGTACAAAGTATTCTGCCCCTTGAATTGCCTCACTTCCTCTGTAACAAGCTTTGAGACAGTTGCAAGTATTTGCAGTCCCAATCTCACTCACCTCCCTCATTGTCTTGATAGGAAACACAAAAGTCAAAAGCTTGAACTGCCTCTTTTTAGAGGGAATTTTGGTATTTGAAGCGAGCAATCAACACAAAGTGATTGAAATTATTTTTTGAATAGAGCCATTAGGAACAGGTTCTGTTTCGCATGAACACTAAGGTATACTGTGGTGGAAACAGACTGCTTTAACATAAGATTTATGATCCTCTTTCACAAACGGTGTTACCCATCACATGTACACATATCCCTGGAACTGGAGTTACTTGAACTGAAACCGGCATTTTTTAGTTATTTATATTTTTGTAGCACCTCTAGTACATCAAATTCACTGTTTAACTTGCTGATTAACATGATTTTGTCTGTGTTATATCTAGACAGGTTAAATACCTAGATCATCAGTCACTGCCAACATGTCATTAAATCTATTGAAGTGAAATCAAATAAACAACATAGAACACTTCTACTCACTTGAAGTATTCCACAAGTATTCCTTGATTGTGGTACTCCAAAAGTACTGTCATGCAAAAAATATGTTTTGAAACTAAATATTCTAGTTCCTGTAACTGGCTGTTTCTGAATAGAGGATCTAGATTCAGATCTTTCAATGTCTGACTCACAACTTGCTCCAAAAAGCCAGATACAAATAGTCCTTAGTCTGTGGAAACAGAGAGGAGGGAGGTAAAAGGGGCAAGTTTCAGTTTGTTTGTTGGGACCAAGGCTGATTAGGAGTGGGTTTTGCTACCTGCAGAGCTTTGCAGGAATGGCAGAAGCATGAGAATAAGTATGATAAGACCTTTTGGTTTTAATCAAAAGAGAATTTTTTCAGGTTTGTCATTATGAAATTAAAATTATCTTTGGACAATGATAAAAGAATGAGATGAAACAAAAGGGGATTTTTCCCTAAGGAATTATCCTTACTTTAATGACTAAGAATTTGTTATTAATTAACCTGAGTTAATCTGGGAAACAAGGAAGTTGAACTCCCTCTGTAAAGTTATTTGCTAAAGGAAATAAGCCTTGATATTATCCCAGACATACAGAAGGGAGAAATAGTATAGGTCATTTTCTCATTAATTACATTTGAGACAAAATCGTACAGTGAAAGCAACAGAGAGAAATTCAGTGCAGTCATGACTCAATTGTATTCCTCTGAGGCTTTCCCCAGGTCAAGGAGTGTAGTGCACCTTCAAGGAGTCCAGGATCCCCAAAGATTTTGTGAACTGGCTTGTGGAGAGACAACAAATGGTTACTCTTGTGGCTTTCACCCATCCTCTGTCAGGAAGCTTTTTCACACTGGGAACTGCTGCAGTGGTGAGACTGCTCTGGAGGCTTAAATTGGACCATACCAAATAGCAGCATATCTCTGTACTCCTGAGCAAAGGATCTCAGGTTACTCCTCTGAATCTTTCTTCCCAAAGCAGATATTACCTATTTTTTATTGGAGAATGTGGAACATAAAATGTCTTTTTTATTGCTACTCTGTTTTGGGTCCCAAAGGTTTTGCTTATGATGAGCAATATGACATCCCAAACATTTCCTAACTTCCTGAAGAAATTTGAAGCCTGTAATTTTCAGTGACTTTTAACACAGCAGAGAATTGAGAGATTGAGAGCCCTGCTCACAGAGGGACTTGAGGAGCACAGATCATGGGGGCATCCAGCAAAGTACAGATCCTTTACCTGAGCTGGAACAGGTATTTGAAGGTGGTTTCAGTTTCTTAAATAAATGTGTTAACCACAGGCTATAGCGTAACCCAAGGAGCCTCCCAAGACTACAGGGTCTATGGGCACTTTATTAGGCAAAATGCTCTGTGCCATATTTCCATATCTGTGCACAAGAGAAAATCTTCAAAGAAGAGAGCAGGAGACACCTGAACTCCTTTAACCCAGAGAAAAGTATGTTTATTGGTAGATTAACAGATCAACAGTCAAGCATGAATGCAAGGTTCCTGTGCCTATTAAGTATGTTGACTTACTGGGCTGTAAGGGAAGGAGTCAGTAGTGGGAAATAGCTTCTGCTCTTGCTGCCAGGGGTGTGGTGTATACCCTGGTTTTGCCAAGTGCAGTCATAGCTGCCAGTTCTCCATGCAGATCAAGATCATACCCAGGCCTGTGCCTACCTTCCAGGTAAACACTCTGACAGTGTTAATGACGTAATTAGAGGGATCACTCTGTCTCTTCTTTGCCTTTTACTTGCATTAGACACAGTTCCAGAAAAGAAACATTATTTGTAAAAGCCATAATTAGGGACAAGGAACACCTAACTTTCAGGTTCTGCTTAGTTTTGTGGAAAACAAAAGATTTTTGCCAAAGACTTAAGGTGGATACTTTGAGAGAATGTTAGTGATCTTAGTGCCTAAACTTTGAAATAACTATCCTTGGGCATCCTTAATTGAACTAAAGTGGCAGCCTTAATCAAGAGATTACAAGAAAGATGAAGGTCTAAAACCTGGACATAAAAACAGATTAAAAAGCACTAGTTTGTTTTTTTTTTTCAAAAAGCAAAATATCCATAATTAACTAATTTTCCATTTAAAATCTGAAGTACATCTCATCTCATCTCATCTCGTAAACACTCAAACTGTTGAAAAAACATAAGAAATTTCTTCCAGGACTGTGAAGAAAAACAGGGGCTGACAAGAGAAGGCATGAGCAAGGTGGCAATGAAGTTCTGTCAGTGAAGCTAATTTAGGTTGCAAATTATTTTAATAAAACACACAAGAGAGATCCTTCTTCCAATATAATGGTGGAAAGTCACTCTAAGCTTACTTTGTCTTTCTAGAGCTAGAGACTGCTGAAAGATTTTTTGGACAAGTCTTATGCTTACCAAACCCTCATGTAACCTCAACAGCAGCATTGCAGCATGGTGAAGAGCACAATCCTGTATGTTTCAAACCAAGTTAATAAGCAAAGGGTCTGCAAAATCAAGAGTCCTGAATTCAGAAGGTTAAAGTTTCTATTTACTTCACCTTTCTAAATATTTCAGGACTAAATAGGAGTCTGTGATCTATGCAGCTGCAGGGGAAGCAATGCTTCACATGTATTTTTTAAGCTTACGTGAAACAGTAGATAAAATAGCCAGTCTTCGTGCACACATACACACATGATAGGCACTCTGTTAGTGAGATATCACAGGCCATACATCAGGTGCAGTGGTAACAATTCTAATGATATTGAACACAACTGAGTGAAATTAACCCATGGGGAAAAAAATTCTACATTGCAATCTATTATTCTGTTGACTAATCTATCAAAGAAAGGAGCACTCGTGCCATTTGAAACTGCACTGGCCATTTTTCTTCCCATATAGGATCAATACATTTATAAATAGTGAGGTTACAGTTAGAAAATGGGTTTTAGATAAGAGAATTGAAGCTTGAGAGTTGGGTTGTTGATACAGCAAGTGCCAAGTTTCCTTTAACCCACAGATACACTAAAAACTGCACAGATCTGCAGAAAACAGTAAGAGGTAAGAAAATCTCTATATACGATAAATTTCTCTGTAATGTTGGATCGCTTTAGCAGGAGAGCTTCATTTTGTGAGTGGTGCTTGTGGCTGGATAAGGAGCTATTTCCTGCAGGATTTCTTCTTGAAAGTCTGAACTTTCCCTGTGGGAAATTTTTTGCACAGGCAGTAAATACTTTGCAGGCCATTGCACAGTGAATGTCAGGTACCTCTATTTGGATCTTCCTCAGACTGCTGCAGTTAGGATGTAGATTGTGTCCAGAGCACGAAAACTGTGTATTGTCTTGTAGAATGCACTAGCCAACTGTTTACTGCCTAAATTCTAGGAAAAAAAAAATCTCTAAGAATTTAAACAGTATAATAACCTGCACCATTTTTGGAGGACCATGCATAATAGTGGTGGACAAAAGCAAGGTTTGCTTTCTCTCGGGTTAAAGTCTGTATTGCATCTCATACACATCATGGTAAAGAAACAGAGATCACAACAGTGATATGTGACGTCAGGGACAGGTTGCCAAAAAACACCATGGTGTAGATCACAGAGAGCCAGTGTTGAAGTTTTAGTGCTGTCTCCAGCATAGTCTAGAAGAATTTACAAAATGCAAATAAAAACATTTGTCTCCAAATCCAGGTGCATGGATGGTCCCTTTTGACTGCAGGTTTACTGGCAGCCTGTTATGCAGACATCCTCACCTTCATCCTGAAGAATTCAAAGAATGGTGAGAAAATTACACAATAGGATGTGATGGTCCATTGGCTTTCAGTAAAAGTGTGTGCACTGTTGTCACTCTCAGGTGAAGCCTAACGTCTGAACCTTGAAATGAGCACATGGGGAAAGTGAAAATGAGCATGGGAATACAAGTTCTGCAGAGAACACCTGATTATTTTATGAACTAGAACAGAATGCATAGAGCTGACTAGCAAAAACTTCTTTGGACATGGCCATTAAACGAACATTGAATAGCTCTGTACTCTTTACCTTAAACAGATACATATTCCCAGTAGTGAAAGGAGCACATTCATGTATGAACATCAGTCTCTTTAATTTTAATAGACCAGACTTAGCACCGCTTACACTTGAGAGAAAAATAGGCTGTAGCTGAGGAGAAGTGAGAATCAAGCTAAGGATCCCATGACATTTCTGGTAGAGATCAATAACTGTGCATAAAACCTTAAGTACTTCTTTCTTCTGCAGATATTTACAGACATAGTGCAGAAAATTCCTGTGAATTTTCATTAATTAAAGGTCTTTATAAACAAGCTCTTATTTGCAATTCTGTAAATTTCTTTGCTTTTTGTTGTTCAAAATAATAAGAAAAAAATCATGCACTCTTTTGACAGATTTCATCCTAGGCAGTCAGGATATCTCACAAATATTAATTAGTGTTACACCCCATTTACTTATCAGGAGACTTTAAACTTATTCAAGTCATAGGTGGTGTTTTACCTTCAGAGTAGTTTGCGTTGGTGATCTTAGCCAGGGTACCTGGGATTAATCATTCTGTTCCAAACAGACCATGGCACTAAGTTTGTTCTATTTGCTCAACAAAGATTATATAAATTCCTATTATTAATTATTTTAAGACATCCTAAAGCCAAGAAGCTTCCTTGCACATTGTTGGTTGCTTCTTTTGGTTGTTTTTAAAATATAATTGCATTCAAGAAAATGAGGGTAAAAATTATTTTTCATTATATAAGATGACTTGTATTTTAACAGTAAGGAAAAAGTTTTACAAGTTCCTGAAGAGTTACGGTCAAATTAAGCACATCAGAGTTTTTCCCAGATAGTCTCAAAGCAGTGATGTTAACAGACTAATTCAACAGTCACTGCTTTAGACAATATCCTTTTATACTGGCTCCAACCAGAGCAGTATGGGATCAATTGCAGTATATTCTCTAGTGAGCAAAGCGGTTGTTAACATGCACTTAAACCATGTTTCTTAAGAGTGCCTTTGAAGAAAGGTTGCCTTGAGAGGATGCTAAGGTTCAGTGTGTGCTCAGCTACTCTGGTGCACTTCAGTATTTTAAAAAATTTAAAACATTTTGTCAGGAACCCAGAAATCTGAAGGACTTGGGTAAGTAATTAATTGTATTTGAGAAAAGGCTCGCTCATGTAACCAGCACAGGTCAATAAAAAGTAAAAAAAATTTCTTTTTAGAAACCAAGGAGTAAGTACCAAGCATAGTAAAATTTTGTGTGATGGACAAAGAATAGTCTTAAATCTGGACCATAAAACAAGTCTATCAGATTCCTGTTACATGGAGTTGTCTGGATAATGGATGGAGACAACTATGGAAGGCGAATAAGATTCAAATGGGAAAGATAGATTTCAAAATCTTGTTTCAGAAAAATTCCTGTACAGACCGCATCCTGGTCTTTAAGATCTATGAAATAGTGTGCCTTTCTGTGTTTGTGTTAGAGCTGGAAGTAGTGTGAAGTCCTGTACGTCTGCTCTGGAGCAACCATGACCTGCGCCATGCAGAGTGAGCCAGGCTCCAGGGCAGAGGCTGCCTTAGGGTGGCTCTGGCAGGCTGGGAGTCTCCCACAAAATGCAGAGTCTCCCACTGATTCAGAAAGGAGGAAACTGCCCTGGATCCTCTCCTGCTGCTACATGTCTTTACCTCTCAGCTGCACTCAAACCTTAAAAAGGCAAGTCAAATTCAACTTCATATCTCAAAAAATTGTAGAGAAAAAGATCAACAAAATAAACTGTTAGAAAAAAATGAAAGAAAAAGTAGAAAATCACCTATTGGAGAGATGGGGAGTAAAAAGATAATTCTTTGCTGAGGAAACTGAGGTCATTTTTAAAAAAGTGTTCTGATGTGTCTTTGAAACTCCATTTCACATAGAGAGAGCAATCTTGTCTCTCAGCTGGTATAAACTGTCAGCCATTGAAGCCAATTTCCTTCAGCTTCTGATCTGCTCCAAAGATATCAACTACTGCTATCTACACTGGTATCATCTAGTATCATCTATACTGGCATCGGGATGCAATGTACATGTCTGCATATAGCTTTGTGTCTGGAAAAGATACAGAACTATGCTAACTTAGAAGAGAAAAATAGCAAGTCCAGAATAAATGGATACCAATAGTTGAAAAAATCTGTGTACACAGTAATGCACTGGCTATTATTTAGTTTCTGGTTTTACTTATTTAGTAAGTGGTGTCTTCAAACTGGGTGTTACTTATATCAGCTTCATTCATAGACTTTTCCTATGCGATACAAAAGCATATCCTCTCTTACTGAGGGTTGTTGTAATATACCTAATGTACTGCTACTGTTTTATGCACAGATACTAAACACTATGCAGTCAAGGAAATGGCAGTCAAGTGTGATCATTGCACTGGTTTTTGGCAACAAAAATTGCTTTACTTTTCCTCCTCTAGCAATCCAAAAACTTGCAACCAGTCAGTTAGAATGTGAAGGTTAAAATGGCTGAGGCTTATTCTGAAACATTTTGCCAACTTTCTTATAGAGCTTCACAGACCTCAGAAAGGTTTTGTACAGTTTTTTTCTCTTGTGGAAAGCAAGCACATGAGCGTGTGTGGGTGTAATGTGTGCATGCATTCCTATTCTCCTAAGGCACTTTTACAAGGCTACCACCTGTGGATATAAGTTCAGTGAGGCCAGCCTGCAGTGATGCCAGCCTGGAGGTGTGGAGTCCGATGATACCAACCACATAACTACTGCCTGAGATGAGAGATTCCAGTAATTTTCTCTGCTGTTGTGGGACGTATGTAATTCCAGTTTTGACAGGTTTCCCTGTAATTGGTATTTGGCTATTGGACACACTTTTTTCTGGAACAAGACACTGTCCCTCAGGCAGTGATTTGATGTCGGCAGCAGTGCTGCTGCCTCAACTCCTGTGCCAACTCTCAGGTCTGCACAGCTCTGCATGGGAACCATATGGGGGACTGACATGTATTAAAAAAAGAAAAATTCCCACCCCAGCATCAAAGACCAACTTTTTCAGTTGGAATCTGCTGGATCTATGAACAGCTGCAAGAAGAACTTGCACCAGCATGCTGCTGGGAGAGTCAAGGGATTGGGATCAAGTACCTGGAGAGGAAGAGGAGGCAGCCTCCTGAGCTGATTCAGCTGATGTAAACTTACCCACTGCCCAGCTCCAGCATAACAGTATGTACTTGTACCACTGATGCTCTGATTCGTGTTTGTGCTCAATCCATCAGATTACTGCATAATGGACAAAATAAAGGAGAACTTAACCTTTTCTTATGGTCATAAGCTGTGAAATGTACTATTGCCACTGGAATGTTGGAGCTGCCCTGGCACTGCCTCCAAGCCTAGTCAAGGTGCGGATATGCTTAATGCAAAGATGACACTGACTTGCCAATCAATTTGCCTAATGCATACACAACACCATATTTTTAACACTTGCCACTATTCCATGTGTGTAGAGTGCTCTTGCACATATTTTTAAATGGCTGTGTCACTTCTGCATTCATAGGCAGGCATTTTGATATAATGTTTGGGAGACTTGTAAGCACACAAACTCTAAAATTTATAATTAATTCACCCTGAAAAGATTTGGCCTGAAGATGTGTAGAAATCTGAGCTGTACCAGTAGATCATAGCTTGGCTTTAGCTCCACAGGGACTTGCAGTTGCACTCATTCTGGCACTAAGCAACCACTGCTCCTGCACCTGTGATACAAGAGCAAGATATGTATAGGTGCTTCTTTAGTGTGATCTGACTCTTTAAAAGGAAGATTATAACTGGGAAACAATTTTCACTAGGAAAGTGGTGTTGAAAGTTTAATTCTTAAACTCACCTCTTCTGAAAAAGAAGTTAATCATATTCTGATATCAGAATATGATTAACTGTGCTATTCCTTTGTATTTCACTTCAGGAAGCCCACAGTAGTGCTGTGGAAGTGGAAGAGTATTATTTTACATAGCATGAAGATTTAATTTCAAGATGTATGCTGACAGCCTATGTTACTTCTTCTGTCATCACAAAACATAGTAATTAAGTTTGTAAAATCTCAAATACCCTTTTAACTTGATCTTTAGAGCTTATGAAAATACTTTTACAGTCAGGAATCCACTTCCTTTGCTTGTGCAGAGATAGTAGATAGCTACCTCTCTTACAGAATTGTCCTAGTACTCCCAATGGCTCTGAAGTGGATATTTAATTTTTTCATTAACACAGGCTTAAATCATGAAGTTCATACACTTTTTTTTACTCCAGCATGGTTATCTCTAAAGAAAATATGTTTTTTTCTGAATAGGAACAATTAAATAGGTCAGGAATAAGATCTATAGTTGTTTAGTGCAAAAAATGCACTCAATACTGTTAAGTGTGTTACTGTTTCTCTCTCAGGCATTTAAAATGTTTTATATACTCTAGTGTCTGCAGACTAACTCAAATAGCTCCACATTTTGTTGTGCAAAACTCTCTCAGATTTTCTGTAAGGTCATAGCAATGGCCATAATTTCAGGATAGGATTACTAAACCTTTGTTAAGGAGTGACCTTTTCTTTCTAATTTCTTTTCTTTTCCTATAATGATGTGGAAACTCTTTTTTTTGTAATTGTGAAATTAAACTATTGCAAAGGCAAGGAAATACAAGCTGAAATGTACAACCAACTGAATCACCAAAAGGAAACCTCCTATGGAAATGCAGCTCAGAAATTATAAACCTATTGGTTTATGTCATGTGAAGTTCACTTATCAAAGGATATCCAACACAGTGCTAAGTAATATGCTAGGAAAAAAGATCCCTAAAACAGTGAAATGTCCTTGTTACCACCTTTTAGGTGGTAGGGAAGTTGTCCATCACAGCTCTAAGGCAGCTCTGGAACAGGTTTCCTTGGCTCCTGAGACAAAGATTGTGGTACCTAGGACTGCAAAAGTATGACATTCTGTCTGATGCTTCTCCCTCCATTAATCCTTCCATGTTCCCCAGCTCAGCTTGGTGTTTCCTGGCCCAGATTCTGCTTCAGGTGACCGAGCTGGGAGGCCAGAACGGCAGATGAAGTTAAGACCTGAGTACCTCAGCCTCAGGACGCAGATCCACTTTGGACCTGACTTCCAAGCCGGATCTTCTTTGAGCAGGAGACTGGACAAGAAGACCTCCAAATGCCCCTTCCAACCTAGGTTGTTTATGTCTTTGTGTTTTCATTAAATGCCCCCCAAAAAACCAACCCAATTCCCATTCCTTCCCACCCCCCAAAAACCCTAACCTACTTTGTAATGAGATTAATTTGAAAAGCATTTAGCATCTCTTTCTATTTATTGAATACTCTCAACATTTAAAAGAAATTTCAGAGCATTTCTTCCATTCAGTCCTTCAGCCTTGAATTGATGGCAAATATTTCTCTTTTGGTTTTTCCTCTGACAATTTTCTTATTGTATTATACTGGAAATCAGCTACTGATGTCAGAATAAAATAAAGTATTGTAAAACCCAACAGGCATGCATGTCCTTAAGCAAGACCACAGTGCCTCTAAGTCACCTTTGTAATTTTAAAGGGGTTTTTTTTCTGTCATGCTATTAGCCAAATATATGTGATGGAGAAAAAAACACACAAAAGTGCCTCAATTCAAGAATTAATTGTTTCAATGAACTAACACTAACATTAAAGAGGTGATTCTCCTGTAACAGAGATATAGCAAGTATCCAGTAGAACATATATAATGGCAGCAAGTATGTGACAAATAATCAAAGAAATGGAATTGTTTGCAAAATAATAGTAAATTTAATGAGATAAATCCAGTTCAGAAACAAAAAGGATTGTTTTGACTTGTCCTTTGAATTGTAGTTTTATAATAGAGACAAAAAGGGCTGAGCAAAGGAAGCAACCTATCAGTTGATACCTTTACTTTCAAAATGCATTTTGTTTCACAAATAGTTCTATTAATTTGGTATAACAGATAGAAGAGTATTACAGTTCAGTCATGTAGCCTTGAGATTGGAGGAGAGGACCTGAGGCAAAGTTGGCTTTAGTATCACAATTTTTTCAATTGATAAGTCGGAAAGAAACACTGCCTGCTCTCTACAGAAACACTGAGGAGAGCAGGATGTTATGTTTTATTGCATATCCTGCTTTTTAGTCAGCTTGGTACTCCCTTTAAAAACTTGCAATGTTTTCTGCAGGCTTTGTGTGAACAAAAAATAGTCACAGACTATTACTTTTGCTTGCTGAAAATTAGTGTCAAGAACTTCTACAATACAGTCTAGACAGGAAATTTCCAAGTCCTTCAGTAGAAAATTGATTAGGTAATTCATTACATCAGTCATCTCAGACACTCCATCCTTTGAAAATTTGTTTTCTGCGTCTCTGATAAAGGCAAGATCTAAAGGTCCTCTTAGTATATGAGTCATCTTAGGCTGGGCATTTCTGACATATTTTCTTAGGACAGCGATTCCTCTCTGTGACTAAGCCAATTGAAGGAAAACATTAAACTTGCCTGATGCTTATCTGTAGGGTGCTAAGAATAAGCCTCCTAAAAGGAATTTTAGAATTCTGTTTCTCTTCAGCTCTCAATCAATGGCTTTGGTTTGTGTCTGAAATGTTTGCACTCCCCCAAGAGAATGCTCTCAGTAGAACCTGAGTCTCCCCAAGGTATTTTCATTTCATAGCTATCTATTGATTTTCATTTAAGTGTGTAGATTGCAGCATATACTTTAACTGTGTGCAGCAGCTCAGAAAAAATCCTGCTTACATGACACATTCTGCTTCTGATGCATTAATTGTTGGCTGTTAATCACAATCATCTGACTTTAAGCATTTGCAATTAGCACGTGACATAGTTGAACCTAAAAATGTGCTCTGTATATTCCAGCCATCAGAAAATAAGTCAAAGAGTAAAGAAATGCAGCAATTTATAGCAAATTAAGAGCAAAAAATTTTCGGAGGGCAGGGAAGAATGAGTAGAAAAATAAACTAAATTACTGTGACTATATGACATGTCAATAAAGGAAAGCAACTAATAAAACAGTCTATAAAAAGTAGCAAAGAAGATAATAAAATAGTAACACATTGGGGGGTTAGACTTTTTAGAAATAATCATATACGAAAGGAACTTCTCTGTTTTTTTCCACCTGTGTCATTTTACAGTCTTGATTTGGACAGAAAATGAGCTCAAGAAGTGATGAAAGAAGTAAGAAAAATGCCCTTCACAAAACTGAAGGATGTCCAAGTAAGTGAAAGGAAAGAAAACCTGAAAACTGTCTAATTAAGCATAGTGACACAAATCACAGGCGAACAATTAATGTTTTAGAGACTATTTGTTGAACGAATAAAACTAAAAGCAAACTCTTCCTCAAAGCCCTGTGGGATGGGGATCCACCCTTGGAGCCATTAAGGTCAATTGACATATCAATGAGGGGAGGAATAAGAGCAGAAAGCCCAAAGGGATTCTTGCATGTTTCCTCAGCTTGGAAGATCTAAGAAATTCCAACTCCAGAAGTCACCTTTACTAGGAGGAGTCTGAAGATCTCTTTTAAACTGAACTGTCTGTGGAGGAGGTTGTAAAACAAATTGTGGTGGTTTAACCCCAGCTGGCAAGTCAGCACTACACTTTCCCCCGGGGAGCAAACTGCCAGGACAATATGGTATTTACCCAGGAGATCTAAAGGAAATTGAGGATGAAATATGGCTTAACTACTATTTTCCTGAAAAATACCTCTGTGCGAAAGATACAGAAGGTGGCGACTCTGACAATAACTTTTTGCAATCATTTCAGTTAGGGATTCTGAGACTGCAGACCAGTTATACTCAAAGGAGTAATAAGTAAGTTTGTTGAGGATCTTAAATTGTGAGGAACCATCAAATCCCTCGAAGGCAGAAAGACCCTGACAGAGTTCAGGAAGCATTTGGACAATGCCCTCAGAAACATGGTGTGACTCTTGGGGTGTCCTGCGCAGGGCCAAGAGTTGGATTCAATGATCCTGATGGGTCCCTTTCAGCTCAGTGCATTTTATGTTTCTATCATTCTATGGTTTTGATTTCTGGGAAGTAACACACAATGTGGGAAAAATAATCCTAATTTATATTCAGGGTCCTAAACTCTCTACTTCCTGCTGCAACTCAACAGAAAAAGGTCTTGGATATGTAACACATAATTCTGTGAAAATGTCAGTTTTATAATCAGTAGAAGTCAAAGGAGCAAGTATAGAATAAAACAATTTTTAGGTATTACATTTGTTCTTCATCATATGATCCCTTTTGTGAAACACATGCCAAAAGCATTTTTTTCTTTTCATTGTTTTGTTAAACATATTACCTCCATTTCCAAGCTGCTTGCTTTGATATGTCCTTGGGCCACCACAGCAGGAGCAATGCTACCAATAAAAGAGCAGGAAATGATTACACACAAATAGAGAACAAAACCGCATGTCAGGTTATGTCCACTTTCAAAATACCATGTTAGGTTTCTGGTCTTCACTCCCATCTCTCATGCCCAGAAGGGACAGGGCAGAGCTAGAAAAAGGTTCAAGGAAAGACAATAGCAGTGCTCAGAGATTAAATAGCTTCCATAAGAGGAGCAACAAAATTGTTAAGGAATGTTCAGCACAGGAGAGACAACTTAATTTTTTACTGTCATCATGGCCTGGACAAGACAGTCAATAATACTATTTTTCTGCTACAAAAGCAAGTGAGAGTTCAAATGGTATTTTTGAGACATAGGTTGAAAATTAACAAAATTAGTTATACTGTGGAAGTCTTTCCCACAGGATATTTTGATATTAAAATTGCACAGCTGTTCAGAAAGCTAATTAACAGAAGAAAAATTCACCAGATAATACACAAATAAAGATTATATCTCTCCTTCAGGAATTTGCTGAACCACTAACCACTGGAGATTGAAAAATTATTGTGGAGAGGTGTTGGCATATACTGGCTTTGTTTTTACACGGTCACAAAGATATCTGTATTTGGTCACGGACAGAGAGGCGTTACACTTCTGGATGGACTTTTGATCTTATCCTGTGAGCTATAGCTACAGTCCCTCATTTGCACGAGAATGTCTCATACAAAATTATAAGGGCTATCAAGGTTAATTTTTGAAGTCTCTTGTGGCCGTTTATGTGTGCAGACTCTTAGTCAGAATCTACCTTCTGTTTGTCTTGGGCTTGAATGTGTCTAGGTTTTAGGTATGAAATGAGTGACATGGCTACTACTACTATTTGGTCTCCCAAGAATACGAGCTACTTCTTCAGATTTTGAAGGGGGACAAAAAGCGCGTTGATCTGTAATGAATTACTGATTTGTAGTACTTGCATACAACAATGTGCCTCTGAGGAAGTTGTGTGTGAAATTCTGTGTAATCAAGATAGTGTAAAAAAAATAAATTCAAAAATATCCTAAAGGAATCATGTGAGTGAGAGTGAAAAATAAAAAGAAGTGTAAAATTTTAAAGCTTTCCTGTAGTTGCTTTATTTTCCAACATACAGCAAAATTAGGTCTCTAATGCTTAGTAACTGTAAATATTACACAGTTATGAATCCCAACAGAAAATTGATTTATCTGTACAACTCTGTTGCCAAATTAGACTTTTTAATTGGAATGAGGGCCTCATGTCTTCTGTGTGGCCATTTTCCAGTTTCTGATGAAGGCAGTAGGAATAAAATGCTCCTTTAAAGTTTGCATTTTGCTGATGAGTGTTTGACTTTCATGAAAATCCTTGCTTTTTTAGGGTTAAAATGAATACAAGCTGGTTGCTGAAAACCCTAGAGGAATTAACTAAATGCTTTCTTGGTTTCTAGAATCAACATTCAAACAAACAAAAAACCTAACATGAATGGAAACTTTGCTAACAGCCGCAAATTCCTATGAATCAAATAGCTGCAGTCTCCTTTTTTTTCCGTTTGGAGAGAATAAATTTTTTTAAAAAAACCCTTTGCATTGACTAATGGGTATGAACCCATACATGCAATTTGAAATCATGACATTTTAGGCAGAATGAATAGGATATCTGGGCAAGAAGACAAGCTTTCCTTCTTATTCTTTGGTTAATCTCTCACTCACCTGTTCCTCTCCTTTCATTTGTCTGCCAGCTTTGTACTTATACCAGAAGATGTGTCTTACCAGCAATATAACTCCTTCTCTGCACGTTGAAATTTCCTGATAACTATCAAGATGCAGTGGCTCTAAATTAATGTAAAAATCAATATCAGTTGGCTAGACCTCACCGGTTCAGAGACATTTTACCTAGCTGTGAGCTAGTTGGTTCTATAACTAGGTTCTACACTAGCCAGTTCTATGACTTTGCCAGCCATTTTAACATCAAAATTGGAAAGTTTTGAATCTTTCATTGTAGTTTAGGTGGCAGTAAACATCAGTGTGGTAATGGGGAGAAAACTTTCTATTTGTTGGATTTTCAAGTTGCTTATAAAGATGAGGAATACTGTGGAATTTTATTGCCTCTGCAACAAGATAATAGAGAACATCCTACTACTGACCAAAGTGTATGAGCCCTCACTTGCCAATCTAACAGTCGTTCTCTGTTGGTATGATTGGATTATTTCATTGAATTATTTCCCAGATGGGCATTAATGTGTTTGTAGGACACATTCAGTTAAAGGGTCAATGTTTATTAAAGCTGCAGATATTGCATTTGCTTCGAGCATGTAATTAAAACAGCATATTGCTCTCTGTTTTGCCTTTCATGTAGTAGGCTGCATTATAAAACAGCCCTGGATGATTTTGTCAACTGTTTTTGTCAAGACTTTAAAGGAGAATATATTACAGGCTTCTTAGATGAAATGTAATGCAATAGCATTTTTCCATAAAGCTAAGGTTTTCAAAGATTATGATTTATACTGTAGTCAAGGAAACTCCATATTTTATCAAAGACCTCTGTCTTGGTTTATGGATTTGTTGTACCTATCTCCCTTCAGAGCTCTCTGCTTCCGCTATTTAATTTGGGAGAGAATCTTCAGTAAATAAATATAATTTGGTCTATTATTTCTAAATAGATGATGCTGTATATACCCATTCTTGCATAAAAAGCAAAATTCTGACCATATTGTGATTGAATCATACTTTAATATGTGATCAATATTAGTAATTCTCATTTACAACTTCCTCTCCCTACAATATCAATGGTATCTGTCTTCAGGAACATATAAAATTATTTTTTCTTAACCTATTTCATTTTATCCAATTTTAATCTGTGCTTTATCTTATACATTCTAGGATTATTTCAGTTTAATGGTAAATGAAAATGTGGTTTTTATATATAATATATTATGTATCAGAAATTATCAAACTGATATAAAGAAATCTTTTATCAGTAGTTTTAATAACATTAAACAGTAATATACAGTTGTCCCAGGCATTAAAATGCTACGTTCAATGATCCAGTACACTATTCTACCACATAAAGTAAGTATTCAAGAGCTTTACTTCCTTTATTCTTCCTTTAGAAGAAAGTCTCAGAACCACCTTCCCAGGTTGAGTCCAGAGGAAATTGAAGACCTGAAAGATGAAGTCAGAAAGACATCTTGTTTTTCAAAGTAACCTTTTGACCATATGTCATTAAGAAGCTGGATTTCTTCTAAGACCTCTTCTAATTATACTGGCTTAGCGCTATTTCAGGAGCTTACCATGTCCAATCACCCTAAAAGAATGCTAATCAGGCCTTAGGCTAAAATGCTGCATTGAAGGAGAAGCTGAACAGCAAGTAAGGTGATGCATTTGCTTCAGTTGAGGGTCTTGTCAAATAAACACATTTCCAACTTCTAGAGTTAAGATAGAAGCAACATTTAAAATCAAGGTAATCCTGTTCCCTGGGACATAAACATGTTAGGCCTGCAAGTAAGTCTTAGATTGAAGCCTTGAGCTTCAATCAATTGAGGTGTTGGATCTTTAAGTTAAGCCTGGATGGAAAACAGCAGGGATAATGCTTTGCATTAGACATTTATTTTAGAGGTGTCCTTCAGAGCTGCTCATATGGTCCATCCTAGGAGTATAAGGCTCCTTTAGGTCTTCTGATCCAGCCCTTCACACTTTGAGATGTGGGCTTAACGACTCTCAAAACTCCTGCAGTTTGTATCCTCTTGCCCTGTTTGGTGCTGCTCCAGGGCTCTGAAAACAGCTGTGCTGTACTCTAGACCCAATTGATACACTACACTCTGGCCTGGAGCACTCTGTATGGCTGCATTATGGCAAGATTAATAATAAGACTTCCATGATGTCGATTTTTAAAAGCTTTATTTGGTTGAGTAACAGATTTTGTGAGCACAATGCTTAACTGATTTGAATTGGTACTTTAGGGCCTGATGATCTCACATGTTTCATGCACAGAGTCACTGTGACATGTAAACTATCAAGCTCAGATTGAGTTTACCCAGTAAGCAAAAAAAAAAATATTTTAATTGGTAGTAGCTTGTTTTGCATGACTTCCAGTTCTAGAGTATTGTGGTTGGGCCCCCAACAGCAAGCTGTGTGGCTGATACAATTAGAAAGACTATGGGACGATTCCTTTTTCTTTTTTTTAAAATTCAAATGACCATCCATGTTAGCCAGCCCATGAGTTTAGATATCTGTTTGTGGATTACCATGTAAAAGCAGCGCACTGAACCAGCACCATCGATTTTAGGAGAGAAGGCTGTCTGCTTATGTTTCCCTTGCCCTGTCTGCTATACGAGGCTTAGAGCAGCCTGCAGAGGTTTAGGGAAGTGGTTTGTTTCCTAAAAGGTGTTGAAAACTCACAGAGGTGAGTTGCTTGTGATGTGCAAGTTAGAGAGGCAGGGACAAAGAGCACAAGTGGAGAATGAGGATCTATTCAAGAACAGAGAGCAGACACCACACTGGGCCTTAACTGTGAGGGGAAAGCCTTTTTCTGGGTAGCAAGGGGAAACAGGGGCATAGTAAGGCTCTGACTGCAAGTCCTAAGGGACTGAGGGTGAGACTGAGGAAAGGGGAAATGTGTTTATAAATCATCTGTTTCTGATCTGGGCAGTCGTTTAGAAGTCAGTTGATCCACTTTGATTTAGATTGTTTTACATGGGCCCACATTTAAATTTGACCCATTTCAGATTCCTCTCATACCATTTGTAATAAAACTTTCTCCTGAAGTGTGATTAGCAAGTCTGTGCCAATGAGATTAGTGTTGTCTAATAAAACTGATAACCTACCCTATGTTCCCATCTGACATCTCAGCTGGCAAGGCATTCCTCTCTCTAGCCATCACTCCTAGGATTAATTAACAGCTGATTAAATCTCAGGAAAGCCCTTGTATCCTATGGATCAGGTGGCAGCCATGCTCTCTGCAAGAAGGTGTGGGAGCAGATATTTTCTGCTGATGGAGGGTTAGGCCTTTGCAACTGTGCAAGTTGTCGGCAGTAGTAGCACCAGAGATGCAAGCCACAGATGGCAACAGGGGGATGCAGCTGTCTGCAGGAGGCTTAATATCCCTGAAGCAGCTGCACTGGGAATTGGCTAGATGTTGCATGGCTTATGTATGCTGAGTGCCCTCCTTTAATCCTTCTACCTTCACCCCATCTTTGTTCATTACACTATTATTGCAAATTATTATCGTTGCTAAAGTGCTAACAATATGGTCACCTGTTGACTTAGCTCTACACCTCTTGTTCTCTGGGCTCCTGGCCTAAGTTAAGACACACTCAGAAGCCATTGCTAATTATTACTTTTCTAGTCTTTGTTTTGTTTTTGCTTTGTTTCCCACCTTGAGTAGGAACATTTTTATGACTGCTAAGAGTCTTGCGTAGGAAGAGTAAATAGCATTGTGGATGGCAGCCCATGGCAGAAGAACATTACTTATTGAACACAGTTCCTTTTGTATTTATTATCAAAGCCAGAAGATCAGGCTAAAAGATAACCTTGATGAAATCCTTAAATTTTAGCTATGATTTAAATGATGTTCAATTTTGCACACAGTGAAATTAAGATTAACCTTATACTTTTCAGTTTAATTTGTTACTTTTAATTTAATTTAATAAATCCTTGGTTTCTTACAATTCTTTGCGCCATCATTAGTACTTTATCTTAGCACAGAAAACATATAGTAAAATTCCTTTTAATGTAGGAACAAAAACTTTGCTTTGAAACATCCATGCAGAATTTGGATCAGTAATCATGTTGCACCCAAAGGCAGCCTGATCTCCTGCTGACCCATTACATACTCTCTGGAGCAAACTGGATCTTGCTCCGACACATTGCTGATTTTGGGGGAAGTGTCTAAATAGGCCCCATTGTGAGTGTGAAGGAGCTCACAAGGATAGTTTATTTTATATGCTGGTACAATTTGCCGTTTTACATGTTATGTCACCTGAGGAGCAGCAAGGGTACAGTACAATGACTTCTCAGTGTTAGCTTTCCCAACTCCCACCTCGCTAGTGTTTGATACCAGACATGTAAATCAATCTAAGCCATTTCCAGACAGAGATTTCTGTGGGGATATTAGCTTTGTTTCTGGTCCAAAGCACAAAAGAACCTGTGTGGTTGTCACTGTAAAACATTTTTTACCCATTTAAAGGACTTTTTTTTGCATTGGTTTTGGTGCTGCAAGGCAATAACTACCTAGAAGCAGTCCATACTTCTGGATCATTGCTGTAGAAAAGGTCAAGAAGAGGAATAGATAAAGACACACAGAGAAAAAGAATTTGTTTAAAACACTACCTATTTAACATGTTTTCAAATTCCTTTGGGTAACAGAAAACAGTAAACATAGAGGTAATTCCACACAAATGAGGATGATTTTATTTTAAATGTTTTGAATTCATAAGAGGTTTGGGGAAGTGAAAGAAAGGAAAACTGTTCAGAATATATTGACTTATATTAACTGGAATAGTTTGAACTACTGCTTGTGCAAAACTGTGGAAAGTGTTTATAGACTGTATTAAACCATAAATTAAATTAAATTCTTCCACTTTGCCTTCTCCTTCTCTCCTTCTGAGTTTTTAGATTTTTGTGATGTTTCTTTTCCTTTTTACTTCTTCTCAAACTTTTGCCAGTTTTTAGTTTTCCTCTTCCAGTCCCTCATCACATTTTCCCATCATCTCCTGTTTTGCTTTTTGTGTTGCATTTACTCTGCCTTTAATTCCTCTCTTATGTGCTGCATCTCTTTATATAAAATTGTTTAGCTATTTAATTTTATATTTCTTAAAAAAAAAAAAACTGAAAAAAGCAGCTTTCAGTTAAATATTTATGCTGCATAATGGGCTGCTTGCTATGCTATATACCTTCATGTTATCCTGGCACAAATTGACAAAGGAGATAAAATGAAGGATGAATAGGAGAAAAAAAAAAGAATGTTGACTGTCAGGATCACCATGAAGGCATGGTATAATAACAAGCATTAACCTAGAGGTTCCTTAGGGTTGTCTCTTGAGTTCATCTTTGCTCTGAGAATTCATTTCAAAACTGTAAAATCAAGATTTCGGAACTCCCATTCCTCTAAGAGGCAGTGTGGAGACAAGTATATTAGACATCCGAGGGCTGACCACATAAAGGTAATGATGGAGAGGAAGAATGAAGAACAGTTAACTTCAGTGTGAGAAGAGCTTGACAAATACTTATGCTGAGAACAAAAATATTTAGGTGGATTTTAGACTGTTTATTTTTTTATTCATTGTCAGCAACTAAACAGCACAATAAATTTCCCAACATTTCATATCACATACGAACCCTTGAGACAACTAAATCTCAGAATACTACAAAAAATTTTTGAGATATATTTCTTTTTCTACTTCATTTTAGAAGATGAATATTTTCTAAGACAGTATATCATCCAGGTAATTATTAATAATGTAGAAGAACTGAATAAATGATTTCTAGAAATCAGCTATCAGTTTTTAAAATAAGGTAGTTCAAAAAGAAGTACTAAAAATTGTAACTTGACTTAATGAAGCATTTGCAGGACATTTTATTTGTTACATTTTTATACTTTTTCAAAGTAACCATTTACTGTGACATGCATTTTATACACGTTGTTTAGACTTCACAAAAAAAAATAAAGTGAGCAATCAAGGATGAAGAGTTAATGAAATAGTGTTACCCTCAAGAGTTTCTTCAGTAGCTGTTCTGACATCTCTGTAACATTTTAGTAGCATCAGCAGGAAAAATATTTATCTCACTGCTGGAAAAAGAGAAGATATGGATAAGAAACTACAGTAATGAAGTAAAGTGAGGGCCAAACTCCAGTGTAAAAGTAAATTAAGTATTGTTAATGGACTACAGGGTTTAGAACATTGTTCCATTAAGTGAATTATTTTTCTCCCGCTGAATCAGTAGAGCAATGTTTTCAGTCTAATTTAAGATTTAAACTTTGAAAAGCTTTCATAAACAAACACTTGAAATTCCTAAGATAACTTAGCTGAGCCTGTATTTTAATTTTAGGGTAATCTGATTGACTTAAATCTGCATTATTACTGTCAGAAGTAGGAATACTGTATTTGGTGTTCCCTACAAAGTGGGAGAAGCATTTTGGGCATTGCCTGTGTTATTGCTGCTGAAAAGAAGAACATTCCTTTATTCATACTTCTACTAGCAGAAGAAATGAAGCAAAAGTGTTTGAAAATTCTTTATTATAGCACATATTTTTTCCACAGTATTTTTTTCATGTTCACTACTGTCAGTTTTTTGCTCTCAGAATTAATTTTGATAAAGCACTACCATATTACAATGCATAATCCAGGAGTGGCCAAAATAATACATTAATATTTAGTCAATATTTTACTTTCCTAGCTTCAGTGATTCTAATGATTGGTAGTATAAACTCAGTGACAAAATTTCTAGGTAGCCATTACTTCTCTTGGTTCATAATTTATGGTAACACCACTTTTCCAGATTCTCTAAACATATTCTATAGATTATATTTTAATGTCTAATATAGAAAGTTGCAAATGTTTTACATATCCTTTTAATAGAACTTTGCCATTGGAAAATGTTCAGAAATAAGTTTGTATCTAAAAATACGCAATTGTGTGTTTTAGAAAATGAAATCTAGTGAGTTAGCCTTACATCATGAATATTGGTCTTTATCATGTGCTGAGCACCACATTCAGGCTTGGTCTGTAGGGTGTGTATATGCATCCCTTCCTTTCCAGGTTGGGAGGTTCACTTAATCTTGACTCCAGAAGACAGTTTCTCATCAAGATGTCTGGGCATGGCTTTAAAGCAAGGCTCATGCATCTTCTGTGTCCCACAACAAAGGCACACTTCAAAATTGCTGAGTGTTTGCCACAAAAAGTCTTGAACTATGCTTTCCCTCTTAATCTAGTGCTTTTTCTAAGTGACTTCTCGAGGCCTTGCACCTGGATGACTTTCACTTTTGTGCATTTACAGTAGTATTGACTTGTTAATCATAGATCGCCCTTGGTGTTTCCCTGATGCTAACAGAAATTACATAAATTATTAAATAAGGACAACAATAAGACATATTTTAGAAATTGGGAAACATTTATCCTTGTAGGAAAGATCTTTCATAAGAGGGAGCATGATTAAGTGGGGGATGTCAACCTTTGGCTGGAAAGGACTGGGCATTGACTCCTTGAAAAGGCTAAGAGAAGAAAGTACAACTAAGCCTATTTGAATCACAGTGATGAGCTAGGGAATTCCTAAAACTGCCAAAAAATAAATTGCTTATCTTGGTTTTCAAGCTTTCTCCAACAGCAAATGCATTGAGGCAATCCCAAGATTTTCCAAAGAGTTAGAGACAAAACACATTAAATAAAAGTACGAGACTGGAAAAGAGATTTTTTTTTTTTTTTTTTTTTTTTTTTTTTTTTTTTTTTTTTTTTTTTTTTTTGGAGAGTTCTTAAGCAAAGTAACTGGAAAAATTTTTACAAAGCTCTTTGGACAACCTCCCTCTGTCCTCAGAGATTTATACAGGATAAACAGGACAAATACTGTTCCTACATGTTTGTTTACCTATGAAACTTCTCTACACAAAAAGTAATGAAATCCTTTGATTATTATCATCCAAGTAATACTACTAATACTAGTCTTTCTGACTATGTTGTAGCAGTAATAATAAGCTTTCAACTCTTTCAATGAGCAATGTATTTTTGGCACTTTACATAAAGATAAAAAGTCTCCTATTTCTTCCAGCACAAATTTTAATATAATTCAAATTGTTGTGGATTTGACTGCAGAATCTGACCCATTGCAGGAAGAAGTAATAAAATTCTGAGATACTAGTTATATCCAGTTTTCTTGATAATGTTGTAGTAATGCAATTAATCTGTTATAATAAATTTTACATCACTATTACAGACAACAGGTGTACACTAGCAGACAAGGAAGGAGCAGGGTAGCATACTCCAGAACTCCTCTCTTTAGTTTAGTTGGATGTTTTTTATCATTCAGCAAATCAGCCCTGAGAGGCAACAGAGGCTCATGCAGGACAGAAGTATTAATGCTGAGAAACTACACAGCAAAAATAGCTCAGTTGAGCAGACGCTGCTGGGCTCTTTGTCACCCAGTCTTAATGCTGACGTTCAAAGACTTTTCCATTTGACGCAGTCCAAGGTTGTGTGAAATTGTTCACAACAAAATGCACACTTCCTACTTTGAAATAATTACTTTAATTATGTATTATAACAGAGATTTAGTACAATAAAATAATATGTATTCATTAGAGCACTCTGATTATATTGCTTCTTGTCATAATGTTTTATCACTAATGTGAAATATATTGCAAGGCTGATCTTTTTATTAAGCCAATATCTTTTGAAGCTAAAGATCTACCAAATTGTACAGGAAGTTAACTGTGTGTCTGTTTATTGAACTTGATTTACTCCATCGAGCTTTTAATAGAATCAGATAAAATACACAGATCAGAGAAATTTCCTGCCTAAGAGGAGAAGGGAACTGCATGTTAACTTTTTCATGTCATGCTTTTTCATTGCATGCTACCAGCGAGACTTCTGATATCCCAACCAATAGAATAGCTGCATTGCAGAGACATGAATCTTAGGAACTAGGCTTGCAGAAAAGCTGCAGTCACTGGCTACAGCTTAATTCAGAAAAAAATTCTCTTTTCCATGACTTTGAACTATTAGAATGTCCCTTTTACTCTGACTATTCCCATTTGAAGTCGTGATAAAAGCAGGTTTTCAAAGCTGTTCTAAACTGAGCTCTCTTTTTGCCTATTCATTAAAAAAAACCAAATAGTAGAATTTGTCTTACATAAACCCCAAAATTCACAGATTTGTTCTGTTCATATGTTCACATTGCAGTCTGCCAATGAGGTGAAATAATATTTCATTTATTTTCAATAATAGATCTAATAACAGAATTATGTGATTCTGTGATCTCTCTCACTCACATCCTATAAGCTAGTTTTGTTAGCTTTGAGACTGAACAGTATCTAACTCTAAGAATTCTGGTTAAATTGGTGAAATCACTTGTAGTAGTAATTTCAGGATGTGCATGACATGTATGACCAAAACCATGTAGGATTATTTACAATTAATTTCATGTTAAACCATCTCCAACATGTTTCTTTCCAGTGTTTTAGAGAGGCCTAATTTTGTATTTTTTGGCTATGAATGTTATTTTACAATTTGCTTAGAGGTACATAATTTTCCAGTTAAAGACTTGAATATGCAAACATTTAAGCATATACTTAATTCTACCTAGTGACAAAATCTCATATATACTGACTAACAGGATAAAAACCATAAGATTAGGTCCTTTTTTGTGTTTCAGGAAATCTTTTACACTGCTCCAAATACTTCAAGCAGCCCTTTTATTGAGCAAACTATGCCTGCAAGGCTACAAAGGAAGCCCAAAATAAAAACAGAGATATCTGCACATTTCTCTAAGAAAGACAGTTTTTTCCATTTAAGTTTTAAATGGAAGAGAGAAGGAAGAAGAAAAGTCATAGCAGCACCTGTTACACTGCCTGACAAACCCATCAACAGGGCAAAATGTGGTGTGAACATGGCCATCAACAGAGTTAACAAGAGAAATGACCCTCTTATAGTCAGAGCAAATAGTGGAGATCTGTAATTGGAATGGTTGTTGCTAAAAAAACAAGAATACACAATTTCTGTGGCTGCAAAAAAGGGCAAAGGGTAAGAAAGAAGAGCCTTGGTTAAGAGACATAAATTCACTAGGGTTTCAAGAAATGATGGCAAGTTGTCAGTAATAACTTCCTTTGTCTTTTCACCCCAGGTCAAGAAAGCAGTAAGTGCAAATGTCGTTTTCAAGATACAGGCAAAAAAGTGAGTCCAATTTAGCATACACCTAAATTCCCCTGGGTTTTTCATATTACCTTCAAGTGTGGGAAGAAATATTTGTGAAGTGTAACTGAAAATGATCACCCCTACAGAGACCAAGAAGTTCTCAAACTCAAGGGAGAGTCTGAATTTTGCCCAGGACCACTGATGCATTTGTGTGAGACAGTAAGTTATCACCACGAAGATGATAACAAAATGAACCAAAGAGCAAAGCTGGCTGAGTTTGGAAACAATTTTGAGAGTTCTGATAAATATACAAGGCAACAGAGTAACAAATGCAATTACAGAACAAGTTTTCTCAGTCAGGGGTACATATGGAAAACTGTGTGACAGCAAGTTCCCACTAACAACCAGATACAAAATACATGTCATGATCAGTTCCACCACTTGGGTCACATTGACAACTATGCCACCTAGACTGGGAGACAGCTTTTTGCAGCAGGCATTTGCAATATCTTCATATGTGTCTCTCACTCTTATCAGTTGCCCATCTTCATTTTCTTCATACAAGCAAGCAATTAGAATTTTGCCTGTGTAACAGCATAATGCTGCAGCCAAGACAATAAGAAGTAGACCACTGTATCCACTGTGGAGGAGAGCATATGGCAATCCTAGGACAAATATTCCCTGAAGAGGAAAAAGAGAGAGAAAACATAGCACAAAATCCCTCGGGCAAAATGTTTATGAGAAGTTGCACCCCCAAACCCATCCTGCACTGAACATTGTTTTTCACCCACCTGCATGGTGTAAGTACTGCTCCATTCTGCTAAGTATGTAACAACCATGAGAAATGTGTTTATTTATGATAAATGAAATTACCAGCAAAAGTAACTACTTCTATCAACACATGTAATGATAAGCTGGGAAAATGAGAATGTGACTGAACGATAGGGTCAGCTTTCTAGTTAATATTTTACGCTGATGTGATTAGAGGCACATTTTAGAAGGTTCATAGTTAGTTATTCAGTCAACATGCATATTAATGAAACAGGTACAGTATCAGTAAAATTAAGCATCTCTAGCATCATCTGTGCAAGTTTCACTCCTATTAGAAATAGCAGTGTAGAGAGATTCAGTAATGACAATTCTCTTCAATCTAAAAATTTTTAACAGACCTCGGAGAGAAAATGGCATTAGAGTGCATCAGACTATGTTTGTGCTTCCTCTGCAGCTTCTGTCCACCTCATGAGGCCTTTGCTCTTGCTAAGTCCACTGATAAAGTGATTTTTCTAACTGCTGAGATTGTAGATTGTGCAAACTTACTTAGGTGTTTAAAAATACACGTGAAACATTTTTCCACTAAGTAGTTTTTGAAAAGAACATAGTTTTACTTGTTTTATCTGGTAAAATAAAGAAGGAATTTTACTTTCACAGAACATTATGAACACTTCTTTGTCTTTTTCCTTCTTTCTTCTCTGTATTAAAGGACAAATTACACTTCTATGTGGTTTCATTTCCATCAGCACAAAACCAACAAAACCCTTGAAGAGTAGTTATTAATAAAAACATCCAATTTAAGAAAGATGCTTTTGTGACATTTCTCTTTTTATGTTACAAACCTGAAATTAGTAATTGCGCATGAGTCAGACTGGTCAGGCATTTTTATTCATGATAACTGAAGAAGGTAAGGAGGAAACAAAACACAGTTATGCAGAAATACAAGTACTTCTGCAGAATTTTTTACTTCAATATTACTCACTGCACCCATGACATGATGAAATCTGAGTATTTTTGCCCATGTTTTTTATTCTGGCCTGACAGAAGGAGTTGACTTGGACCACACCCCTAGAATTCTATTTCTGACCAAACCTGAGCAACGCTATCTGCTCTGCAAAACCTATGAACCCCTGGCAGAAACCCCTCCCCACAGAAGAGGTGACCCACTCTTCTCTCACTTCCTGAATGGGTAGTGCTGTTGACCTTCAGGAGCCAAAGCAGGAGCGATGAGCTTAGTGGTATAAATCTCAGTCTTAGAATTTACCATCCACAATTGTGATCACGAGACCATGTGGGGATCCAGAGTTTCAGGCATGTGTCTGCCTTTGGTGTTTTCCATCAACTCCCTCAGGTTTTATGCCTATCAGACAGTTTCTGTGAAGACAGTCTAGGAACCCATCTCTGATGGAGCTCATCAAGAAGGCAGGTGCCTGTCTCAGCGTTGTAGAGCTTATACCTAGCACCCCACTTCTAAGTGATTCAAGTACTCCCAAGCCTAATCCATAAGGAAGACTCTGAAAACAGGCCTTTTTTAAAGCACTAAATAATCATTGACATATAAAATATATTCTTCTCTTCCATCCACAAAATTGCAGTATTTTTGGGGCAGACTGTGGGGTGAACATCAAGCATGAAAGAAAGAGGTCCTTAAATTAGAGCTGTGTTTTTTCTCTAAGCCAGTGAGAAAAACAGAGTACCTATTATATGAATGAGCAGCATTGCATAATTCTCCAGGCTTCACCCTTCACCCTTCAGCTTTCAATTGAATTAGAGCTGGAAGAATTAAATACATGCACTGATATATTTCAGTTAGAAAGGTCTATGCCTTTATGTGTCAAAACAGAAGTACCTCAGTTATTATTACTGAAATAATAATAAAGTCATTTACCAGATATATTTTTTGGTTGTTTTCCATGACTTCATTTACAGCATTGGTTTTTTATAAGTCACAGATGCTGTTTCGTTTAGGAGCTGGCACGTTCAGCTACACAGCTTGTGGTACTTAGTCACCCAAATCTCTCCACTCAATGTCTCCATTCTAATACAGATCCCATCACCCAATTACCTTGCAATGCAATTAGCATTTCTTTTGTACAGGAACTTCATAAACTGTTCAAAATTCAACCATTTTTTCCATCAAGCAGTCTATTTTCTTAAAAAGATATCTGGCTGCATCCAGGCTGCAGGTAGCACATATGTAAAAGTAGTTTTTGATACAATGCCATTTTTAATCACAGCTTTCACTGACTGGAAAGTTAGATAGCTGCCTAAAGAACTAAATTTTGTTTCTTTCCTATGAAAGCTGTCCTTGGAGAACATTAACATAGCAGATTAAGTTTAAAAGCATCACAAATAAACCAAGTCTAAGAAAAAATCACGAAGATGAAGCCACAGAGTCGTCTTCTATATTAACATATGAAAAATTTTGTTATCTCAGTTCCTTGCAATTTCTACCAAACTTATCTCATTTGTTCCATACTCACAGTGTTATTTTGCTGTCTAATCTGCAACTGGGCATTCAAACAGTATCTGTTAACCCTAAGAGTCACTGCATAACTAAGCTGCAGGTAAGTGTCAGCACAGGCCTTACCCACACAATGGCTTCTCCCCTGCTGAATTCAGTCTGTTAAGGACAACCAGCCTCAGCCTAAACCAAAGTAGAAGACTTTGAGAGATGTTATCACAGAGAGTTTACAGTCCTCCCCACAGGTGCCTGCTTTTCCATGCTTAACTGTTAGTTTAATTAAAGCATAACATAATTCTGACCTCTAACATCCCCTTGATGTTGTTCATACTAAATAATTTCATTTGGTTCCTAACAGAGACCACAGCATGACAGAGGCAGGGTTTTTTGGGTTGATTTTTTTCTTTTTCATTTTGTGAGTTCAGACCTTATTAAACAAAAAAATATTTTTGCCTATATATATATTTATTTAAATTATGTATCAATGGTTGTCTAACTCAACATTTAGAGTTTTGAATTTCTAAACATTTCTACAGAAACTCTAAGTTTTTCTTTCAGCTGATGTCTTTGACATCTTTTTGTCCAGAGTTTGTCAACTTAAGCTCTCAATTACTAATGAAAACAAACATTGTGGACATAACTGGTTTTGCAGCTTTTTGGATATAGAGCATGGTTAGTAAAGAGAAATGAGAGAACACTGAACATGCCAAGACAGTAATTATGTCTGTATTGAAAAGACAGTGCTTTTTCTGCCTTTCCAGAAAATTTTTCTATTTAAAATAAAAAACAGTAATAACAAAAATTCTACAAAATAACCAAAAATGTTATTGATGGTCACAAGAACTTAAAGAACAAATGTAAATTTTCTAGACTTCAAAGCTCATTTTGCATCTGCCCTCCTCTTCTTACCTTTCCAAAGCAATACTTTTTGTTAGAACAATTTCCTGAATATTATCAAGTTTAAGCAGTTTAGTTAAAAAAAAAGACATATTTAATAAATTATTTTACTGTCAATGTAATATAACAGGTACAGGCATCAGTCTGTATTCTTTGGCTTGCAGGTGTTCAGCAGCTTTAGAGCATTGCTAAAAGTGGCTTTTATGTGGAAAAATTAATCCTCCATAAAGAAATCTTTTCATGGATGTTGATGAAGGTGCCTTTTGTGCCCCTTTCATAAGAAATGAGTGCACAGAGAATGCAGATAGAGCATGGCAATATTTCACTGATTCCTAGCTAGTGGAAAAGGGACTCAGGTAATTCTTGCACCATTTGTCATTGCACATTTTGTCCAGTCTAGCCCCAGCACTTGCAGTTATTGAATCTTCTGATCCTGTGTTCTCATGCCCAAATTATGGCACAGATGGCCTTAGCTGTGAGGCATCAGTTAAAAATGAGCAGCAAAA
This sequence comes from Cettia cetti, assembly GCA_013401135.1. Classification (NCBI taxonomy): domain Eukaryota; kingdom Metazoa; phylum Chordata; class Aves; order Passeriformes; family Sylviidae; genus Cettia; species Cettia cetti. The sequence continues at coordinate 53,154 of VZUI01054323.1, forward strand.
GGAACTGTTCCCTAAATTGCCTCATAACTCTTAGTTTCAGCATTCTGTCTGGGAAGTGTTCTAGTCTGAGTGGTTTTATTCCCAACTGTTCTAGAGCAAAGTCAAATGTGTTAGTTCTAAATTTGCACTTTTAAGGTGATCTGTTTATAGAATAGAATATCACAGGGGAAAAGCACTCACACATCTGGGGACAGAGAAGATGGAGTTTTTGAAACAATCCTCTGCTGAGAAGCATCTTGAGTGGTTGTGTTATTTACCATGACGCCATCCACCCTGGGTGGGAAGGAAGCCCAAACTTGTGCAGCAGGCTGCACCTTCCCTTGTGTCCAACAGGTTTGCAAGGCTTGGGTATTTTCACCCTAGACTGAGGATGGAAGTGTTCTTTGTCAATCAGCATGTCTGGGTGGAGGTCCTTGTCAAACACCCAGAGCAGACTTAGCTGGGCCACTGCAGGAGAAATGACTGAGGGCTCAGCTGGTGACCAGCTTTTGAAGAGATAGCGAGGAGAAGAGAAGGGCATGGAAGAAAAGGTCACAGTCGGCTAGTGACTACAAAGCAGCTCTTTGCCCTGTCAGAATACCCCCAAGCAGAACCATTCAGGCATGACAGGTGTCACCAGGAATCACAAATCCACTTACAATTGGTTTTGCAAAAAAACAAGAACAGGAATTCCAAATTACAACTGCACATGAAAACACTTTGCTGATGGCTTGACTACAATACTTGAACCACACATGTGTAGTTCAACTTGCCAGTTTCCCACACAAGCAAGCCTGGCTGCTCATTTAAAAATACCTGACATCTGGACCAGTGCAAAAAATTGGCTTTCTGCTATTATTATTATAGCAGTATGATGATATGATATGATATGATATGATATGATATGATTGATATGATATGATATGATATGATATGATATGATATGA
>VZUI01054325.1:0-26203 GCA_013401135.1 Cettia cetti
TTCCCTTCCCTTCCCTTCCCTTCCCTTCCCTTCCCTTCCCTTCCCTTCCCTTCCCTTCCCTTCCCTTCCCTTCTCCACAGTTTTGTTAATTCTGTTTTGTCTTGTCTACTTTTTGTTTAAATTCTGTTTTCTACTGATTTTTCCTTTATGGGAGTCAAGCTTGATGATTCTAATTTCCGCAAACATCCCCAAATTATTTTGAAAAATTCAATTGCCACTGTACATTTCTGTTTTACAGAGGCTGTTTTGAGGACCAATTTCTTTCTACAACTGTTGGAAAAGGTCTTATTATTAGTTTTGGGCAGCTGGGAAACTACTTATAAAAACCATTTTTGATTGTCTTAACTTTTAAGGAGACTTCAAGATTTTTTTTCTTTAATTTGAACAATGCTTCTGATTTTGAATAATTGAAAAATTAAATAATTTTTGAATAATTCAATAAAAGGCTGTAAGAAAGTATCTTCTTACCATCTGATAATTCTATAATTAAATTACTGACAAAAAATAGCTGTTATTTCTTCATGATAGATTTTTTCTCTTTGTATCTGCAATCTTGTACAGATCTTCTATTTTAGTAGATAATATTAATTTTTATTTATATTTACTCTAGCATTATGTCTTTAGACCATCCACCATCTGTATTTTACTTCTCTAATTTTTATATTGTCGTTCTACATAATATTAAATACCATTCTAGTGAATTTTCACAGTGTTTTTTGAATTATATTTATTCAGTTTGAATATATTATGCTCACTCTTTTACCATAACTATTTGAGGATAAATTTTTGAGATAAGGTTTGTTTCAGAACTAAGTAAATACAACTTCTGCTGTGGATTCACTTCCTAACTATTCCAAGTGGGACTGTCTAAGTCAAGTGGTGTCTTGATGCAGAGTTTACCCACAAGATGAACAGGGTAGCCCAATAGTTTGCTTTCTGCTTTGTCATCAATCTCTCTGAGATTCCCTACCATCTCCTTGGTTTTACCACAGCTCTGTGTGGAAAATAGTAGAACAGTCTTCACTATTTACTTTTTTCATTTGGGAATGCAGTTAAAATTCTTCAGGACTCTATTCATGGGTATAAGAAACTTACTTCACTTTAGGATTCTTTAATGTGCTGACTTATATTTTATATGCTTATATTTCTGAAGATATATTTTAAAAGAACTAGAAGCAGGTCTTTTGCTAGGAGAATAAACATTAAAGAAAGCTAAAATTTAAGTGAGAAAAATCATCTATACACAACAATAAATAAGAAAGTACTCCCAAACTCAAAAACGTTAATATTGTTTCTGATTATCCTTTAAAAAAATTCTCTCATTTTTGATAGATATATCAGTTTACTCTTTTTTTTTAACCTAAAATGAAGTCTTATTTAAACAATTCACTGCTGAATTCACATTGTCATTGTCTTTGGTGTCTGTTGCACATTGAGCCAATGCTTACTGAGAACTCTTTACGGAGGATCCAACATGTAGTTCCAGCTGTAACCACCAATTCTGAATGCAGAATCGTGTAGACTTCATTGGCATTCCCCAGATGCATTACCTTATATTTAGCCACTAAAGCCCAGCTGCTACCCTTCTGGCCACTCTTTTTTGTGGGAAGTATTTGCAGGTCCTCAACATTTGCACAGCTCAAAAAACCCCCACAAATAGTATGGTCTGTAAAGTTAGAGATTTTAGTGTTCACACCCTTTTTCAGACCACTGATGATTTATATTGGAAAGCAGCAGCACAAGCACCGGTTGGTGGCACATCTTACTGTCTTCCATCTAGAAAATTAAAGAACATTCTGTCTATAAAGGTCTATGTTAGGACGTTTTCTTCCTATCCTTTAATCAGGTTTTAATCCATAAAATTTCTCCTTTACCAAACCTGCCACAGTTTAATTTCTTTAATAATCTTTGGTGTCAAGGACTTTTTAAAAATCCAAGTGCATCCACATTTCTGCTGACATTGTCAGCATAGTAGGGTAGGAGGGTACTATTGTATTTCCTTTACAGAAATGTGTCTCTTTATGGCTCTTTCTTTTGTAACAAACTTTTTTTTAAAAAAAATAGGTATGGAATCCTACCTTTCCTAGGATCATTTCTTGAGGCCTTTTTAAGATGGGAGGTACATCGGCAATCTGTCAGTCTTCTGCCACAGTAACCTTTTGTAAGGTAACTTACAGATTGCAGCCAATAGTCCTTTAAGTTCAGATCTAAGTTGCTTCAGAGCTCTTGGTTGAAGGCCATGCAGTTAGTTTGATGCCTTGCTTCTTACATTAAATTGCTCAATCTAGTTCAACTTAATTCTTTTTGAAGGTCTTGAATGAAAGTCCAACACTAGGAACAAAATAATCACTGATTCACAGAATATTTTGACTTGGAAGGGACCCACAAGGGTCATCAAATCCAAATCTTAGCCCTAAATAGGACATCCAGAATATCAGATCATGTGCCTGGGAACACTGTCCAAATACTTCTTGAACTCTGACAGGTTTAGTGCTGTGACCACCTCCCTGGGAAGCCTGTTCCAGTGCCCAGACCTCCTCTGGGTGAAGAACTTTTTTCTAATATCCAACCTAAACCTTCTCTGACACTGTTTCAGGCCATTCCCTTGGGTCCTGTCACTGCTCACGACAGAGAAGAGATCATATCTGTCCTTCTGCTTCCCTTCATGAAGAACCTGTAGATTGCCATAAGGTTTCCACTCACTCTCTTCCAGTCTGAGCAAGCCAAGTGGCCTCATTTGCCCCTCCTACTGCTTCTCCTTCACCATTCTTGTGGCCCTCCTTTGGATGCTCTCCAATTGCTTTATGTCTTTTTTATATTGTGGCACCCAACTGTTCACATGACTCAAGGTGAGGCCACCCCAATCCCCCATCCCCTCGCTTGTGCAGCTGGCCATGCTGTGCCTGATGTCCCCAGGACAGGGTTGGCCCTTCTGGCTGCGAGGGCACTGCTGACTCATGTGCACTTGTCACTGATCCCCGGGTCTCTTTCATGGCACTGTTCTCCAGCCTCTTGTTCCCCAGTCTCTCCATATATCCAGGGTTGTCCAAAACCCTGTGCAGAATTCAGCACTTGCCCTTGTTAAACTTCATACAACTGGTGGTTGCCCAGCTCTTTAATTTGTCTAAATTCTCCCTTCAGGGCTTCTCTGCCTTCCAGGGAGTCAATAGCTGTTCCCAGCTTTGTATTATCTGCAAACTTATTTAGTATCCCTTTAGTCTTCTGTCCAGGTTGTTTAAGAAGATGTTGACGAGCAATCTGTTTGATGTGAAAGCAGACCCCGATATTTAAAATGCTTTAATTCAAATTTAATTAAAAAATAAAATTACAGAGTGAACTGAAGGGGAGGTTTCAGAACATAACTGACAAGATGTGAGAGTTTTCATTCACTGTTAGTGTAAGTCAATACTTGCCTGGTAGTTACAGGCTTCATGTTTCCCATAATATTTCTAGTTGTAGCTTCTTTGCATATTTTGCTACATGTATTATTGCCCTTGTATATAAAAATCTGTAATGAATTTTCAGAACTGATCCATGGTTAAAATCTATATATTTTTATACTTGGTTTTTATTGAAAACTGTTTCCTAGGAAGACATGCATATATTTATATTTGCCTTTTAGTAGATGAAGAATAACACCTGGCATGTATTTCTCTACTGAAAATGTTTAGCTTCACATCACACATCTTCCTTGTTAGGAAATGAAGAGTTAATTAATCTCTCTTAGCTGCTCTCCATTTATAGTTCAATCAGGGAGTACATTCTAGAAGAATCAAATCCAGTACAGTTCAGACATTGCAATAATTTTGTACCACTATATCATGCTACCAGAGGGGATATCAAGATTAGAGTTTTCATGCTGAATATTGAACACATCAGACTGAAGATGTGGAGTTCTTAATTGCCAGAGTGGGAGTGTCTATGCCCAAAATAAACTTGCAATAGACTCATCAACTTGCAAGACACAGGACTTGTTCCTTTTATCTTTTTTTTTCACTTAGACAGTAAATTCTATGAGAAGAAAATTATAATTCTTATGTGCTGAAAAGACTTGGTCAGTATCAGTGGAGAAGAGGGTGTTATATATTGGCCAATGTCGGTGGAGAAGGGAGGCTTATACTTTCATGAACCCACTAGAGGTTTTTTTAACCCACGTTTTGTCCCCCACAGAGAGGGGTCCTAACTGTTTTCAGCTTCTCCTGGAACAGTCTCTTAATCATCAGTGTTGTTTACCAGCACCGCACCATAGAAAAATTTACATTCTCATTTGTAGACCTTCTCCTAGGAGCTGAATATTTCTGCATCTACTAGTAAAAGAGCAAATTTAATTTTTTTTTTTTTTTTGTTATAGTACATAGGTGTAGAATACCTAAAATATTTAGTTAATGGGAAAAATATGTCTTCTAGCAATTTTGAAAAAAAAGGTCCTCACTCCTTCAATTCATATGTAGAAGTGCCCAAATGAATACAACTGACTTTGGATAGGTAAAAATATGAACAAAATATTTCTGTGTTATTTACTCTGTTTCTGGTGCAATGAAAAAATCAAAATTCAGTGTTTAGTTTAGACTGACGTTTTCCCTTCCTATTTTAGTTAATGAACTTCTCACTTCTTTCAATTCCTCCATGTCCCCCTCCCCCAAATAACCAAAATTCCCAACAGAGTCACATCAATCTTAATAAAGAATGAGTGTCTTGTGATTTTTGGATCAGACTAGCATTACCTCTGAGGGAAACCTATTCAGCACATTGTGTTTTATATAAAATATGGTAGTATAGCAAAAGGGAAAAAGATGCGATTTTAGATTAGAGCCTGAAAATCTCTCTTGGAAATTCTATTATGAAAACGAAGTACAAAAAAAAAAATCCTTTCTATACTGCAGAGGAATAAAAACTACAAAAGCAGATTTTTTGCTCACAAAATGATGAAATTTTCCCCATAATGCTTTGAGCCAACTTATTTTATTCAATGCAATTTAAATATTTCATTTTGATTTTCTTATTAATGATTTTCTCTAAAGCAATTTCACTCTGGGAAGAAATTTTGAAATAAACCTTCAATTCAAAAAATGCTAAATAGGGCACTTGGGTGTTATTGAAATACCTAGCTTTATTTTCAAGCTGACATGCTTTACAAATGCTGTAGTTTTTATTAAAATTTTATGTTAAGTAGTTCAAAACTGTGTGATTATAAATTTGTGAGTCAAGTCTATTCCTGGGGAAATACAATACTCCTTAAAGAAACAGGTGGTCGGCCATGTATAGTTTGCACTGTACTGATCAGGAACTATTTAAGTGATACATGGAACAGAGTTCAGTGTGCTGATACAGTTCCAATTTATGAGCAGAATGGGGTTTTGGGTTTTGTTTTCGGAAGGTGGGCCAGGGATAGAGATGGTGGTTGCATTCTTCATTATAATTATAGCAAGAGATAATATTCAGTAAGTACAATACGCATCCTACAGACTGGATCCAACCCCTGGGATCCACAAATGCTAAAGAACTTCCAGGTTTGTAATCCTGACATTCAGAGTACTGCGACTACAAGGTATACTGTGCCATGAAGCTGCTGATGGTTTAGATCTCACCTCTGGAAACATTAAGTGGCTGTTACTGTTTATTGTTTGCATCTACATTGTGCCAAAGGAACGAGGACCCTCCCATGCCAGGTGGTGCACGGAGAGTGCACAGACCGCCCTTGCCCCAGAGACAGGGAGGACAACAGAAACAGACTCAAATAAATAACCAAGTGCAAGGAAGCAGTCAGCTTGCTGTGATAGTTAGTAGACCCTGTGAACACATCAAAATTGTAAGATGAACTGCAGAAGGTGACTTAATGAGAAATTGAAAGTTGAATAATGAATCAGTTTAAATACTTCTTCCAGACAAGTCCTCTTTAGTCTAAATGAAATGAACATCTTGGAAAACAACACATTGGTGCTTGCAATGAAGTTTAACAAATGAGAGCGTGGATGTTCGCATCAGTGATTTACCAACTCTTGTCTTTTAACAGTAATAAATAAAAAAATAAAGTAGCCCAAGCTTAGCAGTAAGGCAATCTACGAGTGTAAATTTATATTTAGTGCAATGGTCAATAACAAGCTCAGGAAAGGATACAAAGGTGAGAGAGGATTAGCACTGATGAACTTGCAGAATGAATCTTATAGCAACAGTCTGGATTGATATAAGTAGGGCAATTTCTCAAGGCCACATAGAATAATGCGACTGTAATTAAAATTAATGCTAATTATACCTTACTCAAAAAGGATTATGTCCTGGCCATGCTGTGCAGAAGATGGATGTGGTAACAACCTGTGGCAAATGGTCAGACTGCAAAGATCAGGAACACTGGGATGTGATAGAGGCACCTGCATCCACAATGGTACTAAGGGCTCCTTGGCTAGGAAAGCATCTCATTCCTTTCTGGAGGAATGGCTGCAATAAGTTTCAGTTGAAAGTGTTAATATTATTTTGTTCAAAGTCAGGTGAGTTACAATTTGATTTAAAAAGTGAGGTAGATCTTTGTCTTATACAAAGAATCACCACTCCACCTGTTTTAATGTTTGTGGTCAGTCAAGAAAAGTTCACTGTGGATTCCTCAGCATGAAGATTCATTTTCCATCCATATTTCAGGGTAATACGTACACAGTTGAACATACTGCAGATATTGCCCAAATAGATCTGAATAATAAGAACTAAGCAACATCAGTAATAGAAGTATAAAATTTAGTTCTGTTTAGGAAAAATATCAATCTTAGTTACTTTAAAGATAAAGATATTTTTATAGTTAAAAAATAGCTACATTTGTTAAAGATTATAAATTATCATTGATTGCTGCTTTTAGCTAATTTAAATATGACTGTTTTTCAGTCACTGTGAAATTGTGATGTAGGTTTGGAAAAACAGTTAAAAAATAAAACCTATAGGAAGCTTTCCACTTTGTATGTATTTAGAGATTTAAAATGAGGCAGCATACTATTTCAGAGAGGCATAAAATTAGAAGCATCAGCTAATGAGATATTATGTGTTATGACTTTTTAATGTATTATTTATAGAAATTTTTACCAGGTTATCTATCACTCAAAATAAATGAAATATAACCATTTTATTAATCATATTTATCAATCACCGTTGTGCTTGAGGAATAGCTTTTTCATGTCAAGAACAAGAAAGCATACATACTATTTTCATTTTATTCTGCATGGGTAGAGCTTCATAATGAAAATGATATACAGGAAATAATTTTAACTTCAGTATAATATTCTTTCATGCTAGAAATTCAGAGCAATTCAGAAACATTAAAGATATGAGACAGAAGGTGCAAAGAAAGAACAAAATTATCCAAAGAATAAGCAGCAGAATATGGAAAGAACCAAAAGATTTCATCTGATCTTGGCTAGAAAACATCCTTAACTGAAAGGTAGTGACACTTTCTGGAAAAAAAGCAAGGATCTATAAGAAAGTGAGAGATAGAAAGTTGCAGAATCACTTTTCAACCTCAACTGCAGCTAAAGCAAAGCATAACTTCTTGCATACATGTCTTTGGAGATGTCTTCAACTTTCAGAAAGTGATCTCATCACTGAGGGGCTGTGATTCTGCACCAACCTCAATGGATGCATATTTTTGTGCTCCTATACACCAACACTACCCTTACTGCAGTGGGGATTGATGACCAACGTTGTTCTATTTCAAAACATAAGGAAAAAATGAGAAAAAAGGTAACACTTTTGAACTACTGAGAGCAGTCTAGTGTTGCTTCAGAACAAATTTGTTTGAATGTATGACTAGGCACATGGAATCGAATTAGTTATCCACATGAAACAACTGAGTAAATTTTCATTCCTTAGAGGAAAACATCTTAAAAAGATCTGTGCTTCCAAATTTTGAAACATGTCTAATAGAAATCTGCATATGTTTTTCTTGTTATTTTTTTCTTATTTTTTAACAGGACATGACTTAGTGGCTCAACAAAATTGGAAAGAGCAACCTTTGGTTATTAAAGTACATGGAAGCGACAAAAGCAAAATGCAGAAAAATAGAATTACTTAAGTAAAATAGTTGAACAGTTAGTAAGACTTAGTATTCATGATTCTTATAGTATTCATATGAAAACTTAGCCTGCAAGGAGAGAGGAGGGATCCCAAGTACCAAAACAACTTCAGGAACACAAACTATTTTGCAATGAATGGTATATCATTACCATGTTATGGATTGTTGTCCAACATGCTTAGCAGCCTGGTGCCATGGAAAATAGAGGAATGCAAGCCCTGTCCTTGATGTTTACACTTACAAGGGCAAGTGGTTAGCAGAAACAAATGACTACATCCTGTAATCAATAATTACTAACTGGGGAAACTGAATGTAATCACTGAACAAAATGGTTATTTAATCAGAAGGTATTACTATGTATTATTCAATATGTAAGCTCATTGGGTATTTACTGGGTTATTTTGAACTTATATAGTTTTTGCTCAATAGAAACAATAGAGGACTTCAGTAGAAGTCTGAAAATCAGTAATTTTTGAGGGTGCCTGAAACCAAGGTGGACATTTGATCTTGAAGACTCCTATAAATTGGTTTCTGCATGCCACTTATGTGCTAGCAGCTTATTTTTTTTTAATTGACCTTCAGATCAAGAGAAATAGATCTCTGATTCATTGTTTCAGACATCTTCTTATATCAGAGTTACAGGTTGTTTTAACAACAGAAATTTTAAACTGCCTTATAGTTTTTAATTTTTAGAAATCCTTTTCAGCTCCACTGTTGTTGAAGTTTTTTGTATGATGTGAGTTTTTTGTATGCCTGTGAGCCTCTCTCCTGTCTTAGTTTTTATTCTTGGGGAATGTTGCTTCATTTAACTGCAAAAATTACACTTAAAATGGGTGGCAATAGCAACTGTAATTTTGCCCTGGCTTTATAAGGAAAAAGCTCTGAACATCTAGTGTGCTGAGCAGTGTGTGAAGACAAATATTGGATGAAAGACTGTAGACTTCTAAGTGACTTTTTGGGCTAGTAGATTGTTTCTCAGGAACCTTAGGGCACCTAGGCAGTATCAACTCTGGGTTTAAGCTAGGTATCTCAACTCTGTAGACACTGGAGAATATTTGGTGGTCTACCACAGTACTCATTCCTGTGCAGATACTTAGATTACGTGAACTGTGCATCTGAAAGTGCATTATCTCTAAAGAGAACCAACAGCAACTTCAGCTCTTAAGAGAAACAAGGCTTGAGCCTGCCTTGACCCTAATAGTCAAGTTTAGATTAGATACACCTTGCCCAAAGATATGGGAGAAGAACCTAATCCCAAAATGACTCTGTTTGTTTAATAATTTAGCAGTTGTGGCACAAAATTTATCGTTTGTAACTTTTTATGGCTCTTTCACTAAGCTGAAATATTTCTGCATGTGTCTTCTTTTCTTTACTAGAAGACAGATCAAACTGAGCTTCCTTTGCTGTTCCCAATCAAGCTAAGCTTTGATGGATCTACATGTAAATCCTTACTTCACTCTCTGGACTCCTCTTCCTTCAGCACAACAGAGAAATTTGGAAGATGTAAGCAAACTTGCAGATGATTACAATTTTCTATTCTGACTTAATTTTAGATAAATGGACTACTGCATTTCCCAAAAAGAAAAAATTTAAAAATCAAATACAAAAACAACTCCTGTGGTTGGTTCTTCACATTTGGTGCTTTGAAGATCCAAATATTTTTTGTTCAGTTGTCTTATGATTATAATTTTCATTTTTACAGAATTCTTTTGTTCTTTGCACAGAATGACAGGTTCTTTGGTCTTGGAGAAAAGTAAGATATTGACATACTTTCTCCCCTTTTATTCATGAATGAGAGGCAATTCCAAAAACTAGAAGTGGAAAAAATGTTACTCAAATTTTATTTAATTTTTTTAAAAGATTTTGTATTTTAAATTCCATGTCCACTTCCATTCCACAGTAAAACATGCATAACAGTAGAAAGAGTAGGGAAGGCAAAGGATTGACTGAACAAAATCTTTTGCAAAAGGAATAAGCATTTTCTATTGCACAATCTGCTATGTGTGGAAATAATAATGAAAATAACATTTTTTCATTTGTGATTGTATGATACTAGCAATCCTTGAAGGTGTCCTACTCTGCTAGCTTTGAAATTTGATATCTTGTGTGCATTTCTTTACACACTTTTTTTTTTTTCTGCCTTCCTGCTCATTTGCTTGCAAGATGAATACAAGTATAGATACACACTCGAGTCCTGAAATAAAATTCAATGTTTAGAGAGTCTCTGTTTCTAGAATCAGCTAAGAAAGGAGGTAATCCCTTCTGGTCCTCATGACTGCAGTCTGTCAGGAGGAGTATAGGATTAGCAGTGGAATACTGGATTGTGGATTTCAATGTTGTTATAATAAACAAGATCACAATGCAATCTCACTGAGAAGGTTATCAACCTCAGTACTGAGACTACATGAATTTCCCTTTACCCCTTGCACTCTTGGCCAATACTCTGCTCTGCACTGGTGTGGCCTCACCTTGAGTCCCCTGTGCAATTTTGGTCACCTCAATATATGAAATTAGCTTATTAGAGAGTGTCCAAAGGAGGGCAAGGAAGATGGTAAAGGGCCTTGGGAGGAAATTTGTATGAGGAGCAGCTGAGGTCACTCAGTCTGTTCAGCCTGGAGGAGACTGTGGAGGTACCCCATCAGAGTCTACAACTTCCTCACAAGGACAAGAGAGGTGGCAGGCACTGATCTCATCTCTGTGGTGACCAGTGACAGGACCCGAAGGAATGGCCTGAAGCAGTGTCAGGGTTTCAGGTTTAAGTTGGGTATTAGGAAAAGGTTTTTTACCCAAAGGGTGTTTGGGCATTGGAATAGACCTCCCAGGGAAGTGGTCACAATACCAAGCCTGACAGAGATCAAGAAGCATTTGCACAATGCTCCCAGGCACACAGTGTGACTTTTGAACATGGTCTTGTGCAGGGTCAGGACTTTGACTTGATGATCCTTGTGGATCCCTTTCAAATCAGTATATACCGTGAATCTGTGAAAATTTTCATTGGAAGCTGATTTCTGTAGCAAAGAGGAACATGGTAGATTTAATTTAATTAAAATTTGATCATATTAAATTTGCTCATCCTACTGTTATAATGTGTTTGCTTATTCTTACACTTTGCCTTAAATAGATGGGGTTTTTTCCTCCTTCCTTTTGTTTTTCAGCTGGTAGATTTATGAACAAGACCTGTAGTCTCTCTCCTATTGTTCAATCATTTTATCTAGGTGTTTCTTCTTAAACAGTGACATCTTCATTCCTTTATCATAATATAACTTTTTTTTTTAAATTCTAGTTCAAATTTACCTTTCATGAACATGTCTGTAGAGACTCTTCTAAGTAAGGTCTTATGCTGGGGTCTTAATACTTGTTGATTGCTTGTTGATGTACCTCCTCTCTTCAGAGACTCCGGTATCACAAACAAGTTTCTGGCACCTGCATGAGATCAGCAGCTTGTCATCATTTTGTGACCTAATGATTTCTTTGAGACTAGATCTATTCATCTGCATTATTCCCCTTTCTAAAAAAAGTCACTGCATCTCGCTGAGAAAAGATACCTTCTTATTCTAGCACAATGAATGTTTGGTAAATAAATGTGTAGTTTTGCAGTTACATCCATGTTTCTAGTTTTGAATTTCAATATATGTTTGTTCTAAGTCTGTCATGTTTTGATATGGCTTACCAGCTCTCAATTTGTCGTATTCATTGATTCTACCTCTTAAAGGTAAGTGTTCTTCTAAATCTCAGTGATATTAAACAAAAATCTGTAGGAGAAGGGAATACAGGTGACCTTGTCCCTGATAAGTAACATCTGTGTTAATTACTCAATACAGCCTTGCCCCTGATGAATCACAGCTATAGCCAATAAAGATTAATGTGATAAAAGGGAATGGGTGAGGTGATAGAGGGGATTATCACGGAGGATCATGAAGAAGAAGGAGCCCAAGGAGAAAGTATCACTGCTGTGAGGTCAGTCTGGGTTTGTAGTTAGAGCCTGTTGTTGGAACCTGCAGTCACAGTCTAGCTGGGTAAAAGCCTGCATTTGGAGTCTGCAAACCAATACCTGCAGTCATAGTTTAGCAGGAAATAACCAGCAGTCAGAGGCTGCAAGGGAAGCCTGCAGTAGGAGCTTGCTGCAGCCAGAGTCAGTGAATAGTTGGAGTCAGGATGGCTGAGCTGTAAAGAGGAATAAATCAGGACCCTTTTCATGCTGTGATAAACAAGAAACCTGTATCTTGGCTCATTTCTGCTCTCTAACAAGAGGGCAGCTGCAACAAAAAATCTTTGCTACTGGTCATCAGACCAGTGTGGATGAGAGTCACAGGAAGTTGGAAGGAACTTCTGGAGGTCTGTGGCATGACCTCATGACCAGAGCAAGGCTAATCAAGTTCTTTAGGGTCTTGTCTGGTCATTTTATGGAAACATCTAAGGCAGGGCATAGTATTGTATGACAGAGACCATCCTGTGCTTCAGACTGAGTTCACTGTGGCTTTCCTCTATTTCAGTTATGAGTGTGGATGATGTGAAATAAGGCTTGTCAATGAACAGAGGTTTTTGTCCCCATGTTCAGGGCAGATGTATCTTTGCTCTAAAAATAAGAGAGAAGAGGGACACTGGCCTCTGCCCAAAGCATGCAATGTGTGGATGTGCTTTCTGGAGCCCAGCCCTGATACTGACTAAAATCTTTTCATAGCAATGGCTTCCCTAATGTGGGACTACGAATTTTTTTCCTCTCAGACCTCTTCCAGTATAGACAGTACTACAGTTTGTATAGGAAGTCATTTCTCCATCTTTGAAGATTCCCAGAAGAGTCTAAGAAAAGCTTCGATCATGTCAGCATTTGTCAAGAAGATGAGGAACAAGGAAAGACTTTAGATCCTAGTGGTAGCTAACAAAAGAATGATTGTCTGGCATATCTTCTTTATTGTCATTTGCCAGATTTTCCCTTCTGTGTCTGTGAAAATGGACTACTACTCCATTATTTCTTATTTAAAGTCTCTTATCGATCAAGACAGTCTCAATCCCAGAAGGCAAGAAGATGTGAATAAGTAACTTTGAAGCTCGTATTGGAGCTGAGATGACTGCTTAGGGACTTTGATACTTAATGCCTGACCTCTATATCCCATCATTATTTTGTCTACAACAGACTGCTCTCATACTGGTGATCAAGCCAGGAATCACTCACAGAAATTTATACATTAATTTTGAATAACAAATATGTTTGAGAAAATTAGTCTGTTCACAGACAACTCACAGTTACCACCCTGTGATAACCCTTTTTTCATTTATGGCAAGATAAAAGGTTGCAAACAATGATTTTTGTGCCTCTTTTTCTCAAAGTTTAATGTCATTTAGAGAGCATGCACTTATAAGACAGAATTCTTTTGTACTGTGGGCCTGGATTTTTTGATTATTGAAAATAAGAATGCAGTTTTAAATAGCAAAAATTATAATACCCTGCCTTTCAGGTAGGAAAGTTTTAGATTTTTCCACTCTGGAAGCTCTGACTTGTTCTTGTTCTTTTCTAGTGAGAAACTACAGTAAAAGAGACAGCAGATATCCAATGCAATGTATTGCCATATGCAGTTTGGTGCAATATATTCTTCAAATGTATGCCTGTACTGGAGCCTGCAGTATCCCATTGGTTTTGCATGTGTCAAAAACACTGAAGACTGCTGGAAATTCCTATAAGGAGAATAAACTCTAGTGGGGTTTTGGTCTCTCTTGGGAAGAATATCACCAGTAATTCCAGGAAACTGCTTATGAATAAAGAAAGGGAAACTTGAAAAACAAGGGTCATTTTTTTTTAATTTTTTTTTTTTACTTAAAACATCACTCTTTCTTTTAAGAAAGACAAGGAGAAGAGAGCTTCTGTCCTACTTTGGCAATGTATTTTAATGTAAAAAAAATATTAGATTTAGAAAACATGTAAGCAGTTAAATGAGCAAGAGGGATCAAATTCAGGTGAAGACACATTCTATATGCTTCATTATAATTCTCTGCAGTAGAGAGATCCTGATAACATCCTTCAAGTCATATGTTATCACTTCTGCCAGTTATTATTAGAGCTACTTGAAAATTAAGTTAACATCAGTACAAGTGAGGACAGCAAAGCCTGATACTCAGGCTGATGTCTGGTCAACAATACAGGATATTTAATTTTGGTTTTTTGGGTTTTTTTTTTTTCTAAGACTCTAACTTACCTTATTCACAAATGGAAAGGCCATAAAAGACACTTGGTTGAACCTTGGGAGGGTCAGAGATTATTATCTGTGTGTCGTTAGCTTTAGGCTGATCTTGTTCTAACATACACAGTCAAGTCAGAGTTGATTCATTTTTTTTTTTTTTTTTTTTTTTTAATTTTTTTTCTTTTGTTTCTTTTTTGAGTTGTTATAGTTCTTCTGGTCAAGTTATGGTCAAATTTTGATTTTCAGATTTATAGGTGCTTCCTTGAAACTCCTGGTTGGTCAAAACAATTTTTTTAATACCCTTCCTGGGTTTACTGCTCCACTAAATCAGACAAAAAAGCTTATGCTGACATCTGCAAAAAGAATTTCTTAGAGAATTTCATAGATTTTTTTTTTTTTAAAGCTGATTCTGCCTTTTTCCTTCAGACCTACAATATGTGCTTTCATTGTTCACACACCAACTTATGAATATGTTGATGCCGTTTTCTCTTTTTTTAAGCTCCCATCTGAGTTCTGTTCATCACAGATGTTTAGACACACAGCTGTCCATCTACAGTGGTTCTGCATGAAAGACCATGGCTGTTGTGTACAAAGAAGGGATTCAGGCAAAATGTACTATAAATAGATAGCATTGTCTGCTTCTTCATTCTCCACTGGAGTCCTAAGTTCTGGAATTGGAATATTTGCTACTTTATCAAAATAGTTTGTGCCTTCTGCCTCAGCTGAACTAAAAGATGAAGTGCAACCTGAGCATTTATTGTGGCTGTTATTTGTGAAAGGTTTCCATTGTCTCTGAACCCTACTCTGGCAGGGTCCCAGGCTACATGTAGTGCACAGTGAGCATGGGCAGGCAGTGTGTGCAGTTACACAATGTGGCATCTTCACCTGTACAAGCTGGCAAACTTCACATAAGATAAACTGTTTAAAAATGCTTCAAGGTCATGCTATTAGTGTCTTAAAGCATTTGATTTAGAGAACAGATCTGCATGCAGCATGATAAGCCCCTCTGAAAACTGTGGAGCAGCAGCATAATATCTGAGAGCATTGTGGCAAATTGGGAAGTTGAGATGGAGCTGCTAATTATTCCAAGGCATATTTCTGAAAGGACAGGAGGTGTGGGATGTTCTCTGCCAAAAGCCCCTATTTCTTGAATGCTCTCACCATCTCCATATGCACATATGAAACTTAAGCTATGCTGTGTGTGTATAAGCTTTAGATAATGTGGTCTTATCTATTGCTTGAAACCTTGAAAATCAGTAAGATACAATTCAATAATGATGAGGGCAGCAGTGGAATAATTTGGATAAGACTAGATTATCAAAAAACAAAGAAGAAACTGCAATTAGCATCTGTTACAGACCCCCAGGACAATAAGAGAGTGAGGAAAAATATTCATTGAACAACTCTGGAGTAGTTCAAAACCACACAGTACTGTCCCAGAGGGGACTGGAACTGTCCAAACATCTGTTAAATTATAAAGCTACTGTAAATATAGATCAGAGATTCCTATGCACAAATGAAAGTGTGTGGATCCTAAAAAAGATTCCTATCTTTAGTAGTGGAGTACCTTATCAAAAAATATCATGATAATAAGTCAATAAGGAGAAGCTATTCTGAAACAATGGAAACTATTTTAAGGATACATGAATACTACTGGAAAATTCTAGTGAAAATGTGCCATTTCAAGTCAGGAATATATCAAAAAAAGAAATTAAAATGTTACAAGAAAAATATTTTTAGTATGAGACTAATGTTCATTTGATGCAGTGTTATTGCAAGAACAGTATCTACAAAGATATATAGATATATAAAAGAAATTAGTAAGTAATTATGTGAAGAAAAGTATGAATGTGGATTTATAAACAAGAGTCATTCAATAACTGTCTGAGATGTCATGATAGCTGTACACACCTTGAAATTGTTAGAAATGAAGTAGAGAGGAATTCTCTGAGTAAGAAGCTTCCCTCTTTTTTTCATAGAACATATGTCTCTAGTTGTCTTCTTCCTATTTTTCCTTTGAAAAATAGGCCATTGTTTCTCTTCCATGTTGGATAAGCATTGGAACTCTTGCAGAAAAGAGAAACATTAAATGCCAGCACCTGAGATGCTGGCATTTAATGTTATCTACCTGCTGACTCCTGCCTTCACTGGCCAGTAATGAGCAAATGTTTGAATTTGCAGAGGGTTTGAAATATTTGGCGAAGGTTGTTCATCTGCCTTTTAAATCATGTGTTTCCCACAGGATTTTGATGTGAAATGGAAACAACTTTTACTGATGCCCCAAGCTTTTGTTTCCATTTTAATGCCCTCTGGCACTTTCATAGCCATGCACCAAAATTCCAATATTCACCCTTTGGTGCTTCATCCAGGTAAACCAAAGTGTGTCTGACTGAAGTGTAGCTGCTTGACCTCCATTCACTTACTCAAGAGAGGTAAAGCAAAGAAAACTCTTCGAGTGACCAGAAAAAAAATTACTGGTCAATGAGTTACATTTAGTCTTTTATTGATAATTTTTCATTTTTTTCCAACAGCGTAAAAAGGTGCATGCTGCAATTTATAATGTTAATGAGATTCGAGAGGTACACAAAAAAGCACTTGGTTCACACTGGATATCTGTGAGAGGTACTCATTTTTAAATATCTGTACATAGTTCACTAACGCAGGTAATTGAGTTCCAACATATTTCTCCTTTGACTCTTTCTAGAATGATGGTCTATAAAGTAAGAAACAAAGAAAATTACTTTTAAGGTACTGTGGTACTTTTTATAATTTGAGCCATAATGGAAACTTTTTGTCACTCTACTATTGTATTTTCTTTTAAGTGAATATTTACACACCCAAAAAGAAGCCCTCTCCATATTCGGAGAGAAGTACTTTAATACACCCACTTATGTTGTGTATTTAAGCAGGTGTTTTGCAAAAGAGTAAAATACTTGCTTGTAACAGGCTGTGATGACATAGGCATCCTGAGAATATTATTTTTTATGAAGAATAGGCCCCCTGGCAATTACAGATGTGTTAGTGACTTTCTGCTTTCACTAAGAATATCTCAAAATCCATTCACTCTCTGCATTTCTGGTTTGCAGGGGTTTTTAAATAGAAGAGAAGAAATTTTACTTTCCTTCTATAAATTACAGGCTTTTTCTCAGAAGCCATTTAATGCCCTGCTTTTATTTATTTCTAATAATGCATTTTTTTTGTCAGGCTCCAAAGTGGGAAGAAATGAATAAAATGCAGTTTCAGAACTTCTTCTTTTCTAATTTTTTTTCCTGTGGTTGCTTACTTAGACTTATAATTGTCAGGATATGTCACATAGTTGAAAACTCAGTTCTCTGAAGTCTCTGTAATCTCCCTTCTTCATTATGTTAAAAGTGTCACAATTAACTCCCTCTCAAAGTCAAATTACCATGTTCTCCTCAGTCGTGAATTTGGACTTTGTCGATAAAAATTGTCCTCCACCATGTAACCTGCCCATATCTGGTTCATAGTCAACTTTTTCCCTTGGGATTCATTTTCATCTGTGGTTGCTAAATTCATTCCCAAGGCTTTTTTTTTTTTTTTTTTTTTTTTTTTTTTTTTTTTTTTTTTTTTTTTTTTTTTTTTTTTTTTTTTGAGACCTGTCTTCAGTTCTTCTGCATATACTGATGACTTTAATATTTTTTTGTCTCCTTTAGGCACTGAATTTCCTCTTCAAGTGCATGGGCAACTTGTAATCCTGAACTCCTTAACAGAGACTGCTTATTCCTTGACTTATCTTTTTAGGTAATTTCTGTTTATTTAATCCAAAACACTGTACTTTTGGCCCCTAGATGGATCTGTCTCTTTTCCAACATGTTTTGTTGATTAATTCAGTCACTCTCCTCATAAAGCTATTGAAGTGATGGAACAGAGTGGTGCAGTGATTTTTTTTTTTTTTTTTTTTTTTTTTTTTTTTTTTTTTTTTGTGGGAGGGGAAAGAATTTATTTGCTGAAGAAATTAAATTTCTGGCAACTCAGAGCTGTTTGTAACTTTAGTTTCAAATGTGTGAACTAACTGTGCCTGAAGAAACATTTAGAAATATTCAAAAAGCACTGCCATTGGCTTTTTACTAACTGATAAGGCATGTAGCTAAGATGGCTCAGCTGTCTGAGGTGACATGGAAGTAGAAGAGAGAAAAAATTTTCCCCACTGCAGGAGCTGCTGCTTAACTCCACTGGGTCAAGGAGGAAAAGCAGCACTTAAAGAAGTACAGTGACCTTGTGACTGATTGGAATTGAAGCTCCTGATGTCATTGAGAACAGTGTTAACAGCAGAGAGTGTTAAGAAACCCATCCTCAAATGTCATATGATGTCATGATTTTTACAGATGTGACAGAAGGAATGTCAGTCTGCTGATACGGACGTATGCTGATCTGAACTTGGGTCTTCCATGACCTGGGGAAATAATCTAACCAACCTGACATTGGATAAGAGGGAGACAAAGCAAAGTGGGATCTCCTTAAAACACAAGGCTCTGGAGGATAAAACAGTCACAGGGTTTATTACTAGTAAAGTAACATCTGGTGAAATGCATCCCAGTCATATTCCTGATTTTTTAAGTATGATGTACATTTGTAACTTTTGTCCATGGAGAATGTACAACTTAATTGACAGGAAAAGCAGAGGATGAAAAGGAAAACAGAGGCACAAAGGCTGCAAATTGTGTTGCTGAAAGTAAGACAGAAGCACTACAAAGGTTTCTGTTGTTTGTCCCAGCTAGCACCCATCTTTCCAGGCAGCATTTGACCACTCCTCTTAAGTTATCTTCTTATGCTCATAATAATTTCCACATGAACTTTTCATTTGTTCTTTCCTCCCACACTTCCACCTCCTTTAATTACAAAGTACAGTCTTAATATTATACAAAGGTGTATTTTGTTACGTAATAGTGATTTCGCTGTGATATACGAATGATGTTAGAAATGTTGTTGGGTCACTTATGGACATTAAATATATTCAAAAGTCAGTGGGGATCATTAAATGAGATTAATTCAGCTGTGCACTTTTACATATTTGACAATGTTTGTAACCCCCATGCAGTTTGGATCTTCATAACAGGGGCTAATATCTGTGCCCCAAATGGTATATTTGCCTCTCACTTGAGCTGAAGCCATTTGTCTTACAGATGTCACTCCTGATGTTCAATCCTGAGCTTTGTAAAAGCTACTGTCTTTCCATTCTGGATGCCCCATTGCCTTTGCTCATTGCTGGCCACAGAAACAATGAATTCACTTTCAGTATTCACAGGCAGTGATGAGGGGACATCGGTCTTTGTTACTCAGAATGAGAAAGTTGCATTTAAGATGTTGGTTCAAGAAAACCACGCAACAAAATGACATTTCTCAGTGAAGATGAAGGAAGCCTGTTTCTGCCCAACACAATGATAAAACTGTGAATAGTTCATACCTTTCTGTCAATGACACCCACAGGACTCATCATTCCCATTCCCTGAAAATATTGCTAGGGTCAATGGAATGCAGTGCTACCATCTATACTGTCATTAAACTGGTACATCTCAATTGAAAAAGTAAAAAGTTTTGATCTATGAATTTCCATGACTGCTTCTCCTTGTTCACTAGGCCAAACAGCACCATGTTTGTCCTTCTCCTCCAACTGTCTATTTCCTCACTACCCTTCACATAAACATCTCCTCAGGCTCCTTTTGGGATTGGCAATCCTCTCAAAGGGGCTAGCTATAGGAGCATGTGAGTTTTAGGGTAAACTTAGAATTCTGCTTTAAAATACACCAAATCTATGCTTATGTAGCATAAGAACTGGGCTTTAGCAGACTGGAGACTAGAGTACTGTCTGGGTGCTACATTGGAAAGTGACTGCAATTATTTCAACTTGTGTATTTATTAAATTTTTCCAGTGGTTCACAATGCATCCCCCTGGTTTGCTTGGATTATTAACTCTACAGTATTTTCTCTGATCACTCACTAGGTTTAAATATTATGAAAAAAGCTTTTCTGAAGCTTCTATCTGCTGTGCCTCTTCCCTCTACACCTATTAGACATTTTTCTGTGCTTGTTTCCAGAATAAAGAAGCTCCTCTGAAATTGCCACAGTGTTTGAATTTATGGACCTACTCTTTTATATTACTTGCTGCCAGTGATGTCTCATGCTTGATCAAAGGTGACAGCTGCATTCTTCAAAGGGACAATTGTGCTCAAGACATTCAATAGGTGTTAAGTGAGCAGTTGTTATCTAGGATGCTGCTGGTGGCCAAGGCCTACCAAAGCAATAGAGGTGCTGTTACTGCTGCTCATCTTGCCTGCTGCAGCAGTTGGCAAGCACTGCCAGTCAGCAGGGAATGGTT
The DNA here is from genome assembly GCA_013401135.1 of Cettia cetti. Classification (NCBI taxonomy): domain Eukaryota; kingdom Metazoa; phylum Chordata; class Aves; order Passeriformes; family Sylviidae; genus Cettia; species Cettia cetti. Next base: position 20,564 of record VZUI01054325.1, read on the forward strand.
AGGGTGAAGGAGACCCAATCAGGCATACTGCAATTTACATCTGATTGATGAATGCATGAATAGTGTGGAAACCCCAATTATAAATATAATTGTGGCTGCTAAGGATTTTGGATGTGCTTCTCTTACCCACTGCTCCTGAGTATAACCCAGAAAACTTGGAAGGTCTGACAGATAAAAGAAATTCAAAAGGCAAACTGTGTTCATCCACATCTTAATTTGGATTGCATTGTAATGTTTGTATTACTTTACAAAATGTATTACATAATGTTTATTTTGCAAAATTTTTACTCAAGTTTGAAATGAAAATTTAATATTTCAAGTAGGGGTAGAATTATAAACCATTTGTATTCTCATTCTAAGCATGGTTCCTGATTATAATAATTATCTAAAACTAACTTTTTAATATGCTTTTGAAAATGTTTATTCAACTATAATAGTAACTTGAAATAAATTCAGTGTTTCTTTTTCAGAATGCTCTGCTTTTAAATACATCAAAATAATTTTTCAGATTTCCATGCTGAGTGAAACAGCTTTACTTTAACATTTTGTCTTTAAGTCAGTATTGCCAGTGCTATGCTTTTGATCAGTATGACCTGCTTTTCTGAATCCTTACTCTCTTTCTGTTTTTGTGTGTGCTCCCAGTAGAGTGATCAATATCATTTGTCTCAGTATAGAAGAATAGGAGTTGATATTGATTATGCTTTGTTAGATTTTGAAATTCCTTTGTAAATGTGTAAAGCCTGTGAACATCTACCATTCATCTACCAACACCTTGAAAGAATAATCCTTCCTCTGACCACATAATTGTTAAATTGTGCATGCAAAATGGCTAGAGGATATTCTGTCCCTTTTCCAGCAGGTTATCAGGGAAAACTTGCCAGAGAACATTGTGTTGTTTATATATGCTCCAGTCTAAGAACTCAAAGGTCAATAGTTGCCAAAAGCAGTTTCACTTAGTAGCTTACTACTTTTCTCAAGCTCTGCAACCTGTCTCACCAGTGATCCTTATCATTTATTAGTGAAAGTGTACATATCCAGCTCCTAGATCTCTACCCATGGGCAAGTAATCTTGGTTTACTGAAATAATCTGTCCACCTTCTAGTATAATTAATCATGATGATTAATTACTTGAATAAGCAAATATTACTTGTAAATACAATGAGCTTATGCTTTGATTTTTTTTGTTTCCTAACACTTCTTACTGACTAATCTGCAATGCAACTTAATTGACTGAAAGTTTTCCCTAGCTAACTGAAAGTTAGCCTTTTTTTCCCTTCCATGAAGTAGCTGTAAGAATTGTATCTTTTTGTTTTGTTTTGTTTTCTTGCTTGCTTTTTAAGAAAATCATTGTACTAGTTTTCCTAGATCATGAGGTAGACTGTTACCAAATATTTAAATTACATCTACTTTTAACAGCTTGATTTTGTCTTCAAATTCCTTATGACACCCTATTGGTTTAAAGGAGTAGTTTCTGTTGCATACTGATGGAATTGAAATGAAAATTAGGGTTATCTTTTTTTATCTTTTTTTTTTTTTTTTTTTTTGTCATAGGGAGATTTTTCTTTTATTTACAGGTTTTCCAAACTGTTGATTTAAAAGGAATAAAAAAATAGATATAACTTTTCATTTTAAATGACACTTCCAGGTAGGAAGTTCTGTTAATGTTGATAGATTTTTGTTTAACTAAAAGGTGTTCCAAAGTGCTGATAATAGTCCTGTCTCTGGCAAATACTGCTAATAATTCTGTTCATTTCAGAGGAGTTATCCTTTTTTTTCCTGAACACTTACCTTTGGTAATTGTGATGTTAGCTGGAGATTTCTTTTAGTCCAAACAGTCCAATAATTATTGCTCAAACCAACTCCGTGCAGAGAGTACTAAGATGAAAAGGTGAGGAACAGAACTATATTTTAAAGATTTGCAGCTTAAAACGTAAATGCATTCATGTTATGCACTTCATAAAAAAATCAGAAATTTGCCGATCAATTGTGTACATAATTTAGGGATTTTATAATACTGCTATATTTTTAAATGTGTGTGTGTGTGTGTGTGTGTGTGTGTTACAGAAACAAAAAGACACCAAAAAGTCCCCCAAAACCAAAGCCAAACTCAAAAATACAGAAGCCTTTATATCTTATGTAGAGTTCTCACAGAGTAAGTAAATGATTCTGTTCAAATAGACTTGGACTTGTTTTCTTGCAATTGTGATGGCATCATCCAATCAAAAAATATAGTTACTGAACATTAAAGTAAAAAAATCCCAAAACAAATGGACAATGATGGGAAAGCAGTAGCTGCAGTACAAGAAATTAATAAAATAATCTAAGAAAATAGAGTATTCATTTATCATGGAGCATCTGAAAGAAAAGAAATGAAAACAGATTGTCATCAAACCCTTTCTTGTCCCCAAAAGTTTGATACCATTTCTTTAGGGAATAGTTTGCAAATGATATATATAATATGTGTAACACAACCATAAACTGCCATGTAATTTGCCTCACTTACAATCTGTTCCCTGATCTTTGTTCATCCCAAAGAAGAAAGAAAGGTTGCAGATCTTGAAACAGTAGGATAGGGAAATAAATCAGAGCTGCAGTTAATAAAACTGGTTTGGGACATTGCAATTGTAAATGTTTGCCAGTTTTCCTTTGTGCATATTCCAAAATTTATGCTAGCTCTGGCTTTTCAGTGTCTTTGCAAAATATTTCTTAACCCATTTTAACATAGGTAATGTTAAATACAGCAAACAATGAAAATATTCAGTGGGAAATTATGTTACATATATTAAAATTTAGACTTTTGTTTAAATATAAAAATATTGAAAGTAGTCTCCTTGTGACATGGGCTGCAAAGTATTTATCCTCAGATTTTTCTTGGGCTTTGCTAGATCTGTTTGAGTGCCAATAAATGAGCAGGATTAAGGAGAAACCACAGTGGAGAAAATTACATCTCTGAAGTATTAACTGGTATACATCATTCAGTGATGTTTGCACTTTCTTTCACCAGACACATGTTATTCTCAGGTCTGTAACTCATCTGCACTTAGACTTTTATGGCTCTCTTCTTAGCTAAAAGAGTTTACTCTGCAGTGTCTGTGAGAGGGTCGGAATGTCTCCAGTAAGTTACCGTCAAAACATGAGAAAAAAAAATGCCACCAGTTTTGTTGTCCTTGTTCCACTCCATCCAACTCCCAGATGTGCATGGCCACTTGCCACTGACCTCAACCTTGTCCCCTTTTCATTGCCCCTTGCAGGTTGCATGTGACTGCACGGAGCAGTGCTGGGTCTGGGCAGTGATCACACAACGTCACCCAGCAGAACTGCAGCAGAAACAGGAGCAGCTCGCTGCAGACCTGGAGCCTTCAGAGGTGGGCAGCCCAGGCACCCTGCTCCTGACAAACTTTATTGTGTCTGTTATGGGCTGCAGGATCACTGGAGTAGAAATGCAGAATGTGAAGCTTATCTGGGAATGGCTGAGGAGATGTTTTCATTTGTATCATAGAATCTGTGCTATTTATGCCATTTAAATCCTCTTCCTTACTCTCCTCTTACTTTGCCCACACCCTCTCATCAAACAAAACAGTCAAGGCAATCAGAAAGTATCTTGTGCTATAAAGGCTGATCCAGTGACAATGTTAATTCTTCAGATCTTTTTAGTAAAAAAGTAAAATATTTTTGCAGAAAATGACATTCTGGGGCAAAAAAAATGAAAATGGCGGCAGATAGTGGAAAACTGTCTTATCTGAGTACTTAATTCCATTTTCACATATATCTGGAATAATCCCTTTAAAAAGTCCAGTGACTGACCCCTTGCATGCATACAAAGTAAAAACAGCATAGTAAAGTGATGGCATAAATGAGAAGAAAAACACATCCCTTGTTTACATTTATACATTATACTGCCTACGTGTATGCATAGTGATGACTGAACAACCTTAAAGGATTAATACATATGCAAGTTCTTCATTTTTACCCTCAAATCATAAGTTTTCTGTGAAACAAAAAGAAAGCATGCAATATAGAGCTGATCAAGCAAACCTTTTACTTATTGTTTTCCATATGTATTTTTAGCAGGATTTCCAGGTGTGTTCTTGAAAATAAATCTACTTCTGTCAGAGAAAATGGTAAAATTTGTTCAACCTTTTAAAAATCAGTATTTAAATTTAAAATATTGCAATTGGTGCCATTGGAAGTAAAATTGTTGACCATACATCTGAATAAGACTCAAAAATTAATTTCTGCTTGGTGTCAGAAAGAGAAAATGCAAAGCATGCTTATGATGTGACAGCTGATCGAATGTATACATGGGTGTTGTGATTTTTGTGTTTTGCTTCCCTCCAATAAAAAAAAAAATCAGATAAAACATGAGAATCTCTAACAGACTAAAATGTAGCAAAAATAATACAGGCTTAAGGTATTTAAAATATTTTATTTAATGTTTTATGCCATTGTAATATTGAACATAGAATTAGTTCTCTACAGCAAAACATGCAAAATTCCTGAAAAGAAAAAATAATGTGGTTGTTTAGCATTGTTGTTTTGTGCACATGCCTTGCAATAAATACAATCAGTTTCACAGATATAGTCACATATATCAGCTTCTCAGCTTGCATATTTTAATGCAAACTATTACATACTTCTGCATATTAATCCTAGGGGGGAAAATGGCATTTTTGTATGTTTACATTAATGTTATCACAATCATCTATCTGATCTGTCTTAATTGTCTTTGGGTAGTGACCCAAAGAAGAATTGCCTTTTTGCAACATTTAAAGATTAATGTAAAAATTCTTATCTTTTTGGCCTGATGCACAATTAAAACCCCCGTGGAAATAAAGGTTTTTGTTTATGACAACTACCTTATCTCTGCTTGGATTCTGATTTTTCTTTTTTTTCTTTTGCCCTATCCTCCATATCATGTTTTGACTTTGGTCTTATGCTGTGGCATCTCAAAATATTAATAAAATGTGCTTTTATAATACCTTTTTCCTTCTTTGAAAATATTCCTGAAAAAGGTACAGTTGGAGAAGCAAGAGATACTCAGGACTGGATACCCAGGACTCATTGATTTACCTTGCTATTACTCTTTCTTTTCTGTCCCTACGTGAGTGACCTCTTGGTGTCTACTGTTGAAGTATTGTTGCCATTTATCATAGATCCATAGCAAGTAGAACTGTAAGGGAGATAAAAAGAATGTTCAGTCCCTTCTCCTACCCTGAGGCAGAACCAGCTGTATCTAAATCTTCCCTGATGAATGTTTGTCTATCCCATTTTTAAAAACCTCTAGTCTGGGGATTCCAAAAATTCTCAAGGAAGTCTATTCATTTACTTCACTGTTCTCAGTGAAGAGAGAGAACTTGTTTCTTCTTTTGTCTATTCTAAACTCAATAACAACTGCTCCATATTGCAGTTTTCATCATTATCCTCTCTTGTATCTTCAACAAACATGGAAGCAATCTGCAGTCTTTCTTCTTGAAGCCAGAGTTCATATTTGAAGATTAATATCGAATATTAAAATCAGGTTTTCTCTTTTCTTATGATTATGAAACCTTACAATTTGGTTTTCTCCTTCCTTCCTTCCTTCCTTCCTTCCTTCCTTCCTTCCTTCCTTCCTTCCTTCCTTCCTTCCTTCCTTCCTTCCTT